>CM075780.1:78245872-78420872 GCA_037974665.1 Ehretia macrophylla | reverse complement strand
TTTGGTGGCCCGAAATTGACTTGGCTTCGTCAAAAGGCCTCATCTCTAAAAGCCGGGCTCGCGAGGGGTCCCTCTCGCAGTAGGATTCCAAACCTCGCCTCGCTCTTGTGACATGCTATGTTTCCTCTATTTATTCCCAAGTAAAGGGTGAGTCCCATGCGTCAGTTTGTGGATCGCGCTCTCATACACTAATCCCTACAGGTGCCCGTAGTAGGCCAGCCGCCCTACCTAAACCAATCATCATATCGGTCCCTAGGCCCCATTGCTGGAAAGGCTCGGCTTCAAAACCGCACGTGGAGCTTCTGCCTCATACGGCTCCTCTTGGGATGGAGGTAGGCCCAGCCCAGGCTTGTGCGATTAAGGTTGTTGTACACGACCTCATAAGAAAAGAATTAAAAAAAACAATATTTCCAACTTCTGGTCTTTGACATAAAGAAATAAGTAATAATGAAAGGGACATCTGCTAATTTGGTCCTAGCTAGTGGAACAAGAAAGACATGGATAGTTTACATGAGTAAACCAATAAAAAAAGAGAAGAAAAAAAAAATTGAGAACTCCTATCACAGGTTTTCTCTAATTTCTTGAGAAACTTATTGAATTTTTGAAACATAAATAATAATGCTATACTTCAATTAAAGATCGAGTCAAGGGCTTTACAAAACAAAAAATCTTTCTTAAGATCCTAGGTGACTTGCTTTAACTTTAAAGCGGCACTTTCCTTTTTTTTAATATAAAAAGACACCAGCCAGCTTTTAGATGAAAGAAATGAGGCCTTTCCTTGTAGGAATAGTTTTATAAACGATTCTAAATAATATGACACCACCAAGGCCTCCCAAAAGATTCTGACAGAAGAAGATTCCAACAAACAAACCTTTGTATAGGCCGGTTATCATCTACGTAATTGCAAACTTGGTTTCTTCAAGGAGAGTGAAGCGAAGTTCCCCCTCGAAAGAGGGACGAGCTAAATGGCTTCGGTATCAATAAGCATTCCTCCGCCGGGCTCAGTTTGGGCTTTTTAGTCTCCTTCCCTTTAATTGCACGAGATAAGAAAAATGGGATATCAAGCAGAGAAGATAGTAATGGTGAGGGAAATGCAAGTAGTCAGAAGTAGGAAGCATAGGAAACAGTAATAAGAGCAAGAGCAGTCCGCAAAGCAGCTGTCCGAATCAACTAAGCAAGAATCGGCCATTTAGGGTACCCCTTGATGAATGAGCAGCAATCTTGGAAGGAAGGCGGTCTTTTTTGTGGAAGGGAAGCTTGACTAAAAAGATGCTTAGTGGAGCAAAGAGATTTGAAGGTTCAGAGATAAGCTAGAGTTAACAAAAGGCCGATAAAGATTAACCTTTTTATTTGAGCCTAATTATATAATATATAAGGGGGAGCACAGATAGATTTAGGAAATGCTTGATCTGACCATAAAATAGGAATAGGTATGGTACTCAAGCGAAAGTAGAGCGAAATGCTTCCCTTGAAAGAAGCACAAGTGAAACGATACCTAGATCCGGCTTGAAAACTACAATCTTGCTTAGGTTACATTGGCAATAAGTACTTCAACCATTTTATTCAATTTTCTACTAAGTAAGCTTGCCCCATGAGACAGTGGACGCTTTTCATTCCTCTTTTGTCCCTTCCTTTTTTTTCTATGGTTACCCGGCCAAGTAAAGTCAATTTCAAGTCTTGCTTTAAGAAAAAGACGTTTTACTTTTTTTGGAAAATGAAGACTGAATCTCTCCTTGGCAAAGGGGATCCCTCTTCCCCTTTCTCTAAAATAATAAGGGTTCCAAAAAGCTTACCTTATATTATAGAAAAGTTTTCAAAAGGGGCAGGTTTCAGTCTTGAAGTCTGTCTTCTTTAATGGATAAGATTCAAAGGGCTTGACTGCACCTTCATCTGCGGCTTACGGAAAAAGGCAAATCCAATGGCTCTTTACTAATATAATATCATAGGGGACACTTCCTTGAAGAAAGCCGTACTCCCATCAACTTTCAAGTAGATAAAGAAGTTCAGGCTAGTGATATCAGCTATCGGCTATTGACCTTTGTGAAAGCTTCTCCTCAATATGTTTGATCCCTTTCCCAACCTTCCTCTTCGTCAATGATTATGGGTCGTTCCTGTCCTATAGTTCGATACACTAGTCTAAGGCCAGTTGCCTATACAGCATCTTGAGTTTATAGTACAGTCAGCTTTGCTTATCGCTACACCCTCTCTAGACAAACGATTTGATTCAAGCCACTCCACTACTGGTACAGTTGCACCCTTCCTTAATAACCGCATAGGCACCCAGGAACCCTACTCAGTAAAGAAGGGGACTCCCTAAAGGAGACTGCTAGCTGGTATGGAGGGACTAGCTTTGCTTGCTTCCTAGTCAAATATGCCCTATCCGTCTTACTTTAATATGAATGGTAAAAGAAAAAAGAAACTTCTTGCAGAATGCTCGAACCATGTAATCTAATCAATGCGTCTATTCCCCTAAATCAAGACAAAAGGGATTTCGGGTGGTTTATATATAAACCAGTGATACCACTATAGGATAGTGAAAGGCCCTATCTTTAGTCTCGTCCTTACACTAGACCAAGGGGAATCACGACTGCTTCCTTGCCAAAATGACAAGGAGCTGGAAAGGCAGATAGATTGGGTAAGGGAGTACAAGTTGATGTCGATAACCATTGGCACTCTAGCCAACCTAAATAGCATCAATAAGTATTGGTCAGATAACGACTAGCTCTTTCGACTTGGGTAAAACAAGATTGTCCTTCAGGTTTTAAGTCACACAGCTGATCTGCGACATCCTTTCTTATAGCCGCTAAGTCGTGTTTTTTAGGAATGTTAATGCTTTCATCAACGCCCCATTCATCTCAAAATGAAGTCGTAACAAGGTAGCCGTAGGGACACCTGTGGCTGGATTGAATCCTTCGCTTTATTATGATATAGAGTGCTTTGAAATTGAGTGGCATTTGGGCCCATAGATAGAGTCGCTAAGAAGCATTCTAAATACTTTTCGACAAGGGCATAAAGCATAAGAATAAAAGTGCTCTTTCCATTAGAATATAATAGAAAAAGGAACTCGGACTCGGTAACGGAATAACTATCTCGTATCAAGAAGAACGAAAACAAATGGTGCATTTAGGTGATTTCCATATCATATTGGAATCTCAACTAGGGCAGGAGGGGCAGTCTATTATTCCAATCCAACAAAGACGACCGGGGAACTGCCAGTTCTCCTCATCCAGTCTAGCTATCCATCCAAGAGCCAAGATTCACTCCAATGGGAGTCTTTCTTGTTGCAAAGCCTTTCAAGTTCAAGCATCACTATAATATATACTAAGACAAGAAGGGAGAGAAAGCTAGGCATTCCTAGGAAAGCCCTTGCTTAAGAGGAAAGACTGATTGTTACATGAGAAGGTACATACTGTCAGAACGAAAGGGGGAATGAACAAGCATTCATCTCTACCTCTCCAAGCGACTACTACTAAGTGATATTCTTTTTGGAAGAAAGACCATGACTGGACCTAGGCCCCCCTCAATAGGGTCTCTCATTTCTTTTCTAAGGTATGTCACCTGTCTGTGAAAGGCTCACTTGCCTACTCTACTAAACTAATAAGATTGAATATTAAAAAGAAGACGCACCTGGGTTTGGATACATCTCAATCCTTGAATGCCAGTTTTGCCTTTTTTTTTTTTTCAGTCAATCGATGAGAGAGAAAGTCGAAGTGGGCAAGGTCATTTCCTTTATGAACCCGTAACGAATGGTTCCAGTGAAGAAGTCTCGTAGCCAGAAATCAATCAATCCACCGGTTCATTTTATGATTGATTAGAAAGACCAACCCCGGCCCTAGTGAGAAGAAGATGGTTAGATGCCAATTGAAAGAGGGATAGTTTTATCCATGATGACCGGGTGGCTCTCTTTGCCCTTTTGATCTACTTCCTCAACTAAAGGAGGATCTAGCTGTGGATGATGTCCCAGCTGGAGAGTCAACCTTTGAATATTAATGCCTGCCCTATTGGATATTCCAACTATAACTATTATGCATTTATGCATTTTCTTTTTATGCGACAGGTATGTGACCTTAGGAATTAGGTTCAGGAGTTGCTTTAGCAATTTAAGCTGGTTCCAGGTGTCAGTAATAGAAAAAGATTGGGAAAGACCATGGAGGTTGACAAACCAGTGCTGTTGGGAAAGCCTCTCATCGAGAAGAAAAAAGAAAATAGGACAATAGCTGACTAAACCTCTGGGCTCTTTTTCTATAAAGATCCTTTTCTTAAAGGGACATTTTCGTACTCATTTCAGATCATAGAGGTCGGGCTTCCGTCGAACAACCTTCTCCCCCCCTTCTACCGATGAAACTACTCTTGCAAAGTGAAAAGGTAAAGGTTCACGTCTTCGTAACTAATCAAAGCATTGGAATGAAACCGTGGGCTTACAGGTATAGATAGCTTGGTTTTTAAATAGATAATACTTTCCTATAGAGGATATTCGGTCGAGGTGGGCTAAGCTAATCAGCAGGCTTATTCAAACATGTTTATGGGCAGATAGCAGATATTGGTTCAAAACTCTTCCTTAGTGGCTTAGGCTTAGTCGACCTACCTTCGTTGAGGAGCTACAGACTTAAGAAACTACCATAGATTGCAGTTTACCTAACGTTCTAACAACTATCTAGTTCTACAAGCTATAAGCCAGAGATGGTCTCAGTCAGCTAATCGGAAGGCTTATCCGCACATGATAGCGGCATTCTGACCTAAAGGTAAAGGGCCTTCCCTACGAGGCCTTACACACTCAGCTTGCAGGAAAACCGTGTCCTAGGCATATTGATTCTAGTCGCATAAAGGCAGAAAGAGAGAATGCCATGTTTAGATAGATAGGTAAGCGTGTAGGGGAGTCTTACCCAATTGAAACTTGAATGCCTGCAGTCAAGCAGCCTAGATGAACCTTGTAAGGGCCGTTGATGGAAGTAGCTATTAAAGGAAGAAAGAGCTACTAAGCGTGCTATAAGAGAGAGACATTTGATGATCTTTCCTATACCTATTGGCCTTTCTCGAGTTATCTTTCGCTCCTTCACCAAGAATTAGATTATATGAGAAAGTTGACCGCTAAAGAGCTTCTTTCACTTTTCTTGTACCTGACTTGGGTTTATAAATGTTCTTTGGCATAGTCTTTTTCCTCAACCAAGACTGGCAGCTTCCACAACTCTTTCAAAGCTAGTGTAGGTAGAAAAGCTTTCGGCAAGGGAGTAAACTGAACCTTTGTTCATACTGGAGGGCAAACCCTTCCATTGAGGCCTTAAAGTTTTCCACTGGAAATGTCTCCATGCCAAGCTTCATACCTTTGTTTTGAATGACTTTCTAACAAGCTGTTGAACTTCCCGCCCCGGGATTGGGACTTATTTACCATAGGAAGTAGTCCAATCTTTTTCACAATAAGATAAGTCAATCCTGGAAGAATAACATGGGAAGGATCAGCACTATCAGCCAGGATATATATTAGACAGAACAGACTTTCCGAATATAGTAAGATGAAAATGAAAGACAAGCAGGAATGAGAAGAAGACTAGCAAAGAGGGTGACGTGAGGGATAGGGATGTCGCTTATCAGCTCTTTTAGAGATAGACATTCCCGACACCTCATCTGCGAAAATGGAATATTCATTGCGGATATGAGGTTTCTGTGAAACTATATGATCTTGTACGCATATCCACTATCTTGCTATTGATGTTGCTGTTGATTTCATTGGGCATGCCAAATCTCGTCATGATATTGGCCTTGATAAAAATGACATGATTGGCATTGACTGTTGTATATGAAACTACCTCTACCCATTTGATGAAATAATCCATTGCTACCAAGATATACTCGTGGCCATTGGAGGACTTGGGAGAGATTTTGCCGATGATGTCAATCCCCCATGTTGAAAATGGCCATGGCGTAGTGAAATTGTGAAGATCTATTTCTGGGGTGTGTCTTAGGTTCCGTTCCCGTGCTCTTGTCATTGAAAGCATCTTTTTACATAATTTTCGCAGTCTTTCTCAATTTAATAGTACCCATTTCTTATAATCTTTTTGGCCATCATGGGACCATTCATGTGGGGATCCAAATCTCCTTCGTGCATCTCTTCCATCACCTTGTTTGCCTCTTCGTTGTCCATACAATGGAGCAGTCTTTGGTTAAAGGATCTTTTGTAGATAATTCTGCCTGTTCTTCTACCTCACTGATCTGCAAGCAATAGGCTGGTTCCTCTAACAACCTGATCTCTATTTCTTCGGAAGCTTTTCCATAGAGTATGACAATGGCTGATGCCAGATTAGCGAGGGAATCCGCCTCTTCCTCTTATTCTTTTTCCTTTCTCGGATGTTCTTGTCCTTGTAGGTCTTACTTTGGCTATTGACTCTGTTCTGTCTGTAGTAAGACATTTTTTCGCTGCCTTCCCTGTCTGTGTATGAGGACTTCCCAGTCTGTAGATGGGCTTTCGGGAGCAGGTATAGTGTAAGGAAGCTACTAGGCTGTTGTGGAAGCGTATGAGCCCCTTGTTCTTCTTCCTTTTTTATGGGTCAAAGCAGGAAAGACTCTTTGGTTCCAAGCTCTAGTTGAAGTAGCAATTCCTATCTAAAGCCTCTTTCCTCCCTGTGAGGGAGATTCTTCCTTGCTACTTCTTTCATACCAAAGGAAGGGATGCTTGGTCTCATTTGAGTACCACTGCCCAATCGGGGAGTCAAGTCTGTCTGCTCTTTCAAAGGGTGGTCGGATGTGAAGGATTAAGGAGCCCTTGTTCATTTTGAGTGGGTGCCCTGTTGTCTATGGGGAAGGAACAGATTAGAAGTAAGACTATGTATAGCTCTGCATTCCTTGTTCTTTTTTGTCTGGTAGTTAAGGAGTTAATGCAAATAAGAGAAGAAAGAGACTCAACTCCGATGTCGGAATATCGTTTGCGTAGTTCTAATAGGTTTTATTTCTTCCCGAAGGGGAATACCTTATTTATCTATTTGAATCTTACAAGTTCCAACTTCTTAGGCAGTGACAGAGTCTTAGTTCGCGGTTCATAGGAACCGTCTCAGTCTTTTGTGGACGTAGTTCAGAAGTAGCTATACCGACATCCAAAGCTTCCACCAAGGCAAACGAATTCCTCATCTATTGCTGCGGATTCGAGAACAGGCATAGAGTCCTTCGAAGAGAGATCTTAGAAAGTCAAAATTGGCTCACACCTAAACGAAACGAAAAGAAGGTCAGATTCAGCCTTGATCTTCCTGCCCCTTACTAAAAATAAAAGGGGGAATATCGCCCGGAAAGGATCCATCCTCCTCATTCCTCCTCTTTACGCTACTATAGCTCGCAGAGGCATTCCTCTAACTAAAATCTCCTTCTCTCATCCATCTCAGTCTTTACCCATAGGAGAAAGAGGGTCATTTCTATGGCCAAAGATCACATGCCAGTCATCCCCCTATCACTACAACCCAATCTGCTCAACTATCAACCACCTCCATGCTTACTTATATTGAATCAGTCTATATCTTTAGATCTTCCAAGTAAGCTTTACTACGATAGGACTTTCCCCTTAGATGCATGTCCGCCTAACTTCATCCCAATTGAAGACCCCACATTTTCCTCATTCTCCCACAGGGCTTTTTTTGATTTGATATTGGGATTTTCCCTGGGATTCGACCTCACTACTGTCAGCCTAGTAATAAGGGCATTTGTAGGCAGCTTTCGAGAAGGAATAAGCAGTCTTAGGTCTTGCCTTCAGTTCTTACGACTCTGAATTGGATTTCCTATCAGACTAGAAGCAAGTCTAGCGAAGTCACCTCGGGATTCAATTCGTGTTGAGTTTGAGTGAACACCCGGTGAAATGGATTTTGGAAAGAATAGAAGGCAAAGTAAAGTCCTTGCTACGAATTCTGAGTAACATTTTGTATTCCTTAAGGTCACAGGCGAAGCTGACTTCCTGCGGTAGCCCCTAGGCTATGTGGCCAGCAGTATCTATGTCACTTTCAAAGAGACTTTTGTCAATTTAATAGTTTGAGTCAAGCATTCTCTGAGACCGAGAAGAGGAAGTAGGGAAATCGGTAGCTATTCTCTCGTAGCGACTCCAAACGAATGCTTAGTTTGACCAAGAATTGCCATTGCCTGAGGCGAATGGACGCTTAAGGAAAGGCTCCATCCCAACTGTCGAAAGCTGTCCAATTCAAATTGCTAACATCCTAAGACTTCTACTCCTACTAGGCGAAATGGCACGCCCCCTACCTAGGTAAAGCAATTGACTTGCTAACAGCCGTTCTATATGCAACTCATTCTCTTCCGAAAGAGCTGACATTTGATGGCATGAGCTTGTGAAGTCCCACAGTGGATATTCCTCCAACAGCTGATTCGATACCATCCATACAAGCAACGAATTCTACCCCCTGACTAGATTCATCGGAGATTGACGGGTGTGATCGCAAAAATGCTTTTGGCGGGTAAGACCTCTAATGCCGTGAGTGGAATTAGTCCTAGGCGCACTAGATAAGAGTAACTAAGAGCCAATCAACATTATCTTTCTCGCTGGGAAAAGAGCTTATTACATTACATTTGTGCCAAGCTTAGGAAAGCCGGTAATTCCTTCAATAGTAGTGGATTCAGTGCATCAATTCCTTGCCAATGGCTCGCTTCGAAAGAAAGAACTCTTCTTTACACAATTCTCAGTCATATTCAATCTCGAAAGACCTCCCTCACTTCTTCCCTGTTCCCGCCTTAGGAACACTCACGTTTATCGAGGAGGCACTCACTGAGGCGACAATCCCATAAAGGAAGGGGTCCAATATGCATGTGTTAAGCACCCCGCATTTAAGAGAAGCTAGCGTTCGATTCCATGCTTCCCTTTGCTATTGAATCATGGACGATGTCGATGCATACGGACGATCTCTTGCCGCTGTTGGAGAAGGAGCTGGGATCTTATCATCTTCGGAGGTTGGATGAGGTTAATCAATAGGGGAATCAGCCCTGAAAACAATAAAGTAGACCAATCGATTTGGATTACAGATTTTCTCCATTGAGAATCGATCTTAACCTAGCCAATTGCAAATAAAATTACTTATCTATTCCCATAAGGCTTTTTCAAAAGTCAAAGAAAGGAAAGGAGTAGATAGATTGGCTCCCTCCTGCTAGAATGGATAAATGCACCTTGGTTTTTTTGGATAACTGATCACTTCCTGGGTTACAGTTGTAGTGGCAGCCAAGTCCAACCGGCTAGCCAATAGCTGGAATAGAGTATGCTATGAAAAAGAACCTTCTTAAATTTCAGGAAAATATCCCGTTTGCCTTTGCTTACCCTTCAGACCTAAAAAGATTTTCTTTTATTTAGTGTCATGACTATCAGTCATGGCTGATAGAAGAGATTAAATTACTAATTACTAAACAAAAAAAGTATTTGAACTATCACTGGCTCGAAATGCATGTATACAAAAAGCTTGTTGGGTTAAGAAAGGGAGCACTAATAAGAAGAGGCCCTTAGAAAGCTTAACTTGTTAGAGCGAGGAGATTGGCAGAACTGAGAGTCCTACTACTCTTATCTACGGTATAACTTTTCAAACTCTTATCCAAGATATCCTTGGGAGGCCTGCTATCTATGGTATCCTCGGTAGGACGATTAATGGCTCTTACCTAGCTATTGCCCTATTTTGATCCTATTCGGTCGTATAGAATGCTACTATATACCCTAGCTATTCCGCCTTATCAAAGCCCTCTCGGGCAAGGGGATGGACGGACAACAACCCCTGAGGGAAAAGCAGAAGCATAAGTACTTAGACTAGATGTCCTCAGATATGCGACCAACTGTACTAGTAAACTACCTTGGCTGGTGTTGGTGTATTGGTTCTAGCTCAATCAGAAAAAGTTTGAGTGAATCTTCCGCGACACCCCCTTGCTACTAGCTCCTAGCTCGTAGGTACTGCTCATTTCATTGTTGGAAGTTTAGATTCTTTATCTTCCATGGTTATTAGTTGTTTTGGAGACTCCACCAGTTAGAGTAGCCATTCCTTAATTAATAGTAGTTGGGAAGGTTTCCACCCGATGGAGTTGAGAAAACTTGGCTAAAAGTAGGCAAGGTTTTCCATGTTGGTTCCCACGATATACCCTGTAGTAATGGTATCTGGGAAACCCAGGGCATATACCAATTGAATAAGGTCGGCAGTGCCGACCGCAATCGGGCACAGATTGGTCTAATTGACATAGACCTCTTGTTTGGAGAATTTAGCAGGAATAAAAACCTGCTTGACTCCCTTAATCGAAAGGAAATGCTAGTCATATGTTAGTATCCTGAAATCTTCTATGTTGTCACGAGCAATTCAGATTCTATCACAACGGATTTTTCCTCATACGGATCTAAGCTCTCGAAAGTACCCTTCTTTCCCTTACTTTCAGGAGAGATCCGGCACAGCTTCTTTGTGAAATCACAGGACTTCCTCAAAGCTAAGGTTCTAAAGCTGATAACCAATCTAGGACTCTTTCTTTCAAAGTATCAACACCGAAAGGGGAATTGCCTTTTCTGATACAAAGGAAGCTCAGTTGTTCTACTTTCGACGTGCAAAAATGAAAACATTTAGCCGGTTCAAAACAATAAATAAGATAAGGCAGTTGATAAAGCAATCAGACTCATAGGTGCGGAAAACAAGTTGTACTGCTAAAGGCAGGCAGCTTCACACCAAAAAAGGTATGTACTCTGGGGATTCCCTCTGGAAACTTTGTAAAAGTGCCTCCGTTAGGAAGGTCTTTGTCTACAGCCTCTTCGACTTTAGCTTTGACCTTTTCTCTAGGGCTGGTCGAAGTTCTGGGCTCTTCTTTCCATTAGTAATCTGGGCTTGTAATTCAATCGAGATTTCCTTGGTCTTCTTTGACCCTCGAGTTGAATAAGCTCTTCTTCCTCAAGCTTTTAGCTTGGAACAAGAATGGATAGAGTTGACTCAGCCGCGATTGCTCTTGTTCTCTTTGCTCTTTAGAAAATGGTTTCTGTGAACAAGGAAGAAGGGCTGCCATTGAATCAGTTTCATTTGGTTAGAAATTGAATAAGAGAATAAAGATTGTAGCTATAATGCTCTCACAGGTGGGCAAAGGAATACAACACAGCAATCCAACTGGCATTGAAAACAGATGCTGATAAAGAGTTCGGAGTAGTTCAATCAAATCCCCAAGCAGGCGAGACAACGATACATATATTCAAAGAAAAAAAGCCGCTATCTTAACTGATTCTTATCTCAAGGCAGCTAGGGACGGACGAGAGGATGAGCTACTAGTACGAGTAGTGGTTCGGTAGCATCTTCGATGCTTTGAATAGCGTAGTAAAGTAGCCAAACAAGGGATGCAAGGATAAGATTCATCTCCGATCACAGTGCAAGTGCAGTGCCATATTACATAGAAATAGGTGCGGTATTACCGGTTGAATAAGATGTTTTTTCTCAAGTGGAATCAGCAAATGTGGAAACTTATCATATAGATAAAAGTGAAATAAGGAAGTCTTCCTTGCCCGATGTCTTCTCTAAAAGGACTGAGTGCACTACTAGGAGTAGGGTTTACCTACTAAGAGTGAGACTAGGGAGCTCTATGAGTACGGTATGCGGGAACTCTTTTTTCTGCTTTCATAAGCTAATCACAAAGAAGTCTTGTTGGATTAGCGAGGTTCGTAGCCCTTTGACTCTTGAGAGATAGGAATTTCATACAACTGGAAAATGCAGCAAAGTCAAAGCAGGGGGTGATGTCTGGTGAGCATATGGGTAGGGTTAGTAGGTACAAGGAAGGGAAAGACTTACTAAAAGACAAGACAAAAGACTGGCTTCCTTACTGCCTTGGCTCCTAGGACTTCTTACAAGGAATGGGAAGATAGAGAGACGCAAACTGTCCTACTTTATTCCTTTTTCTGGCCTTACTACGTGCAGGCTTCTAGGAATCTTTTCAAGCACAGACAGATGAAAGCACAGACGGAAACAGGGAAATTCTTAAGGACATCAATGCTACACTCACCGGTAACGAACAGTAGGAATCGCATACAAAAGTTCACAATAAGTATGCCAATCCACCGGTGAAGATAAAGGCACATCCTGAGAAAGAAACTCTAAAATGCTCGGCAAAGAGCCAGAGAAGTGCACTTTTAAAGTGCATTAATCAGGCTGTAAAGGTCACAGGGGGGCAATGAGACCCGATTAAGTGTAGGAATTAGTGCTGGAAGCCCTAGTAGTAAGCAGAAATTGAAAAGTAGCCTCAAGCTTATTCATAAGCTCAAGATAGCCAAGATGGATGGAGTTGGGCTAGTCTAAGACAAGACAGACCCATCTATATTCTCCTGCTCGCGTTTACAAGGTTTCCCACTCACTCTATTGAGTTATAGCCCTTGTTGGGTTATGCAAGGAAGCATCTCGATAGGTCTGCAACCTGTGTTGTGGTTGATGCCCCACCCGAGCTCCAATTCCATACTCGATTTGCCAGTTCTTCATCCGAGCGACCCCCTGAGGATGCGGAAAGCCAATGATAGGAGTGGTTAACTAGACTCTTCTTCGAAGGATTTCATCAAATTAGACTTTAGCTCGGCTAGGGCACCTGATCCAGTGTATTCGTGCTGTCCAACACGAAACTGAGAGACATGACGCCTGAGCAAAGCTTATTACGTATCTCTTTGTTGATATACGTAATCAAATTATGGGGAACGGTCCCTCTTCGGGTTGTCTCAATTCCCGATAACGCCTGCACCAACAACAAGAATCGCCTGAACCAATTAGCTGTTGCCGACTGTGCTTCACTTTACCTCACTTTCGACCTTAGCTCCTATGATTGCTGCCGACCCAACCATCATAAACAGAATACCAGTTTCCGACCAGACAGAAGAAGTAACTAGAGTAGATTTCTTTGTTGGACCGACAGACCGATCAAGACCAGTTGCGAGCAATAACGTCAACCACTTTCCTAAAGACCAATACACAAGCGATTCGCCATAGTCTAATCGATTGAGGAGAACAGCCAATTATCGAGCTTGAGATGGAAATCAAGATAATATTGAATATAGATTCTTCCTTTTATCTCCGCAGAAGGCTGGATTGATGCTTATTATCAATCCTTGTGGGAGCTTATACGGGAGCCCCTATGCGATGGCTTTAACACGCCCTCCCTCTTATAAGAAGAAATGCCCATACTATTGAACTATAGCCCCCTTTACGAGATGAACTCAACATAGAAGAGGGGAGGGACACAAATTTATTGTTTACAAAAAAAAAAGAAAAAGCTATTAACTAACCTATGGATTTCCCTCGCTTAACAACAGAAGAAAGATGAACTGGAACAAAGCGAGCAAGGGATTCACGATTAGCGGATTAGCTAAATTAAGCAAGCAAAAGGCAAGGCATGAGCGGCAAGAATCAAGGCGATGCCTAACTTGAGCTCCTACTCCTAGGCCAGAGCAAAAGCAGAGGAGAAGAAGAAACATTCTAAAATGTTAAATACACGGATTCGATCGACCGGGGACCTCTTCCTCTTTTCGAGAGATTGAAAAAAGAAAAGTGCTTTCGCCCTCTCAACATTGTCGCCCTCAGATCTAAAGGAAGACAACCATATAGTTTCCCTAAAAGAAGGGCCAGTCCATTTAAGCGCAAGATACTACTTAACATTGGAGGACATAGACTGAGCAGTGTCTTCGGGGTTTATCGTAAATAAGGTAAGATTGGTTTCAATTAGCATATAGGCACGGTTGATCACCGAGTCCTTAGCAATGGACTTCCCAGTGTATAGGAGAAGGATGTTGTCGACGCTTATTGCTCGTGACGACCCTGCCGCCACGTAAGGCTCGAAGATCTCTGACAGAAGTTCGCGGGCTGCTGAAGGAAACTAACCAAAGCAAGCACCTTTCGAGATGATCTGGTACGAAAATTTATAGGGCTTTTCTCATAAATGTTCAGTCAGGTCATCATCGAAAGGTTGCCCCAGCCGGCAGTGAAAAAATTATCATCAATGATGATTCGAAATCATATGTCAATTCCTACAGAGCAGGGGGTGTATCGAAGCATACATCCTAAGTCGAGGCATCCTGAGCCAATGCCAAAAGTGTTTTATGGTCAAAACACTCGACCCTCAAGCTACTAATCTGACCTGGTCTCGTCCTATACATTAAGGGGACCCCTTTTTTGAGCTGATGCTTTCTAAGGACAGGTAGCTGTAAAGGTTATTACCGTACTACCTCAATCACCTCCTTAAAAAGGTTTCATCCTCCTCCGAACCTTTATAATTGGCTTCGACCGTACTCTGAATCTTTGGCCGCCTCTTGTGTGTCTCCTTCAAAATATCTAAATAGTTTTCTACTGGCCGGCATCCTTAGGAGGTCTTCTTCGATATGTAATTAACTGATAAATCATGTCTCCTCCTTGAGAAAGCTGGCTTGCACAACATAACGAGAGAAGCGTGTAATTGCTTTAAGTGCGAGCGCGCGCACTACTACTACATCATAAAGAAAAAAGAGGTGACAAAGCACTATTTGTGTAACATAAGGGAAAACAGCTAGTACGAAAGCAATTGTTTGTTCCCTGAAGTCGAAAGCGGCGTCAGCAAAATCGATTGAGTACCAGTACTGCCTTGCCCAAAGCTACCAAAGAAAGTGGAACCCTTGAAAGAGAGACGTAGGCTCGAAAGCAAGAGAACGAAGGTTTCGTTTACCACTGGAACTGGAGCAACGGAACTAGCACGATGAACAATGCTCGGCACTCTGTGAAGTGAGCCCCTCTCATTCTCTATAAGCCCTATGCCCTGTATAAGCATTCTTAGCTCAATACCCTTTTACCGCCTTCCTTCTCATGCTAATGAAAGCCCTTACAGAACAACTATTGCGAGAGCCTTTCCTTCCCCTATATGGAAGGATACTCTATTTGGTCAAAGTCACTTTCCAGAAGAGCCAAATTTTCTTCTTCTTGTTGTTGTTAAATAGGCTGTGCCTTCGGTCGCCTATGATAGGGGGGCCTTCTCCACTCCTTGTTGAAGTAGCAAAGCTCGTTGAGGCAGACCTAGACAGAAAGAAAAGTTTCCCTTTCCTTTTATTAGTCTGAGTTCATCTTTTCCGCTTGAAAGCGTGTACACACACTGAAAATAGAGAAGAATATCCCTTTCATTAAATAGGTAGCTCACTGAAGCAAGCAATGAAGTGCCATAGGGTTCAGGATAAACAACTACTGAAGTAGGTACAATCTCTTTGTGGATCAATCAATCTATAAAGTTCATAGATAAGGAAAAACCTAAGATTAGACTTGGAGAAAGCCGCATTGAATACGAAAAGCAAAGGCGAAGGTTCAGGAATCGACCTTTCTAAAAAAGAAACTTGTCAAAGCTGATGGAAGATTCTTGTGTCTAGGCTTCACCGTGTTAGAACATGAAATTTTGTCTTTTAGGTGTGCTGCTATTGATTGGTGCTCTATCTTTATTTTGCTATTTTCGTTATTGCTGGATGGGGAAGAAGAAGGGTAGACTGTATCTAGGCAGCGAAACCTCAATACAACAGGAGTGTAAGAATCCAATAGGATTGGAGCTTGCTTGCTTTAGACTTGCATCAAGAAAAGGGGGACAGCCCGCCCCCAAGTAGCATCCTTTGAACGTTTAGTTATCTCTCTCTCCAAAAGGTACTAGATTGACGTATCACAAGGACCTTTTCTTTCTTTGTCTTTCTCGCTATAAGCGATCTCGTACGCTTCTGGTGCAAGAACTGAACTGATTCCACACCAGACCACCAATAATGACTTTTATGTACCAAAGCCCTATAGCCCCACCTAAATACCTACCATTACTTCCTTATGGGCCAAATGAAGAGCAAAAGCAGGACTAACCGACAAGATACTGATTTAAGCAGTCCCGAAGGGAATAAGCACTAAACTAAGCATAAAGAGGTAATCCACCCGGGGTTGAAGCAACATACGGAGCTAGGACTCATGAGGTTCTGCCTTTTCGAATGGTAGACTAGAAAGGTGGCATCCTTAGGAGGGACCCTAGGAATAAGCGCTTAATCCAATTAATAGAATAGGCATACGCCCAGAACAGCTTTCACGAACTAATCCGACCAAGTCTATACTTAGAATATACAAGTTGAGGATAGATCACTATCTCGTCGGATGGAATCGGCTTGCCCACTAAACTAACAATGATTCTCTACCAACTAAGATATTAGAATATATGTGTTATGTCAAATTCTATCTATTCAATATCTGTTCTCGAAGCCATACTTTTGTTCTTGAAGAACCTTGCTATCGAGACCCTATTAGACGGCTTCGTCACTATTAGTGTTGACCGCTGATATCCCAGGTCACATTACATGTGGGATGTGTCAACCGGCAATGCGAGATCATTTAGATCATCTCTCATTCACAAGGTTGTTATAGAGAAAAGGGGATAGAAAAGAAGATTATAGACTAGTGTCCAGAGACAGAGTTTAGTCAAAATCAGTCTCATCTATCACATCGTATGGAGTGGAAGAAAAAAGGTTAAATACATACGTAAGCGACGGTGCGGTCTTCAAAGCAAACCAAGTGTATCAAGGCTGCTAAGGTCTTGTACCACCGATCATTCGCTCACTTTTTTGCTTGTTGATGCAAGGAAGTTACATCTACAAAATATGCATCGAATACCCACTTCCTCTCAACACTGACTCTAACACCAGACCTCACTCGCCTTGAACGCTTTGAAACTACCTTCATGCCCTTCCTTCTCTTTCGAATGAGAAAGTCGAAATATCATAAGAGAAGAAGAATTGACAAGAGCTTATTCAGTTAGTCAGAAAGCTAGATCAAGAAAGCTGCGCCCAATAGAGCAATGCCTTGAGTAGACCGATAAGGTCTCACGAAGCCGGTCACCGTACGCCTACGATCCTATCTGACTATTGAGGAGAGCTCTTTGATCTTCTGTGCGTGCTTTGCTTAACACATGCAATCGAAAGAATGTTCGATCATCAAACTAAGACTCATTGAAAGCGGCTATTCACGTCAGGGTCCAAAGGCTTTAACTTTCATCGAGATTAGGTTGGTGTTTCGTGTACCTTAGTACAAGATCGAAAAGAATGCATTGCATGAACATTGAGATGTCCAAGATAAAAGGAACGAGAGGAAGAATCGAGAGGGTGGGGTGCTCAACCAATTCGAATATGGCTGGGTCAAGGGGGTTACTCTGACTCCACTTCCTCTCAAAGAGAGCTGGCTTGAGTCCCCAAAAAAGGGGGATAGCCCCAATAAGGAAATGAGCTCTTCCTAGATTAGACTAGGAGACTCTCCGTTGTTGGTGTGGGACGAGCTGCTGGTTCTGGATTCCTTTTTTTTGGTAAGAACATATAGCATGTGCGCCGTGAGATTAATCACTCTCAGTTATTCTTTAGAAATTGTCGAACATGATGAAGAGCTCTTATCGGCTTGAGGCTTCTTTTCAAGCCTTTTCAAGCTGAGTAGAAATATCGTAAAAGAATAATGTACGCCCGGTTTACCAAGTTCTACCACTACGGGGCCCAGTTGTCATTCTCCCTTTACAAAAGTTGTCCAAGGGATAGGATCCCAGGCTTTCAAATGGGGATTGGGCTATCTTTAAGAAGTGGTAGTCATACTCTTGTATGGCTTCGCATGGGGTGCCGTGGAAGCCCCACTTTCCACCTTAAGAGGGCCGGCGGTCGAATAGATCGTTAGGAAAGGTTGTCAATTTGACCGCTGAGGTTGTGGTGGTGGAAGCTTCTATTTAACTGCAAAACATGCTACAGTTATTTCGATCGCTTCTTAGGATAGAACCAATATTTAAAGGAAAACAAGCCTCCAATAGTTCGACCTTTTCCATTTTCAATAGAATTTCTAGAGTTTTGCTTGTCACTATAGTTTTGTTTTTTTACCTTCTTTATCTGAAAATGGGTTTGATTTGCTTCACCTATCATCATTTCTTCAAATGCTTCTTTTCTTCATCAAAACTCATGCTAATAGGGGCGACACTAACGGCCTTAGCACGATCCTATCATCTGTTAAATTGGGTTCGTCATATCGTTTTGACTTTTTCAGGAAAACCGGTCTTCGGGTATCTAGGCATGGTTTATGCCATGATCAGTATAGGTGTTCTTGGATTTCTTGTTTGGGCTCATCATATGTTTACTGTGGGCTTAGACGTTGATACCCGTGCCTACTTCACCACTTGGTAAATCCTAATCCAGCACTTGGAATGCCAAGCTATACGGGGCCTGCTCCTCTGGCTTTTTCTGGGCTTATGTGGCTCATCGTGGGTGTTTGGGAGTTTCCTTTGGATTTTTTTTCATATGGTCCAAACAGAGACTGATATGTTGCCCCGTGGGACTTCGGGGAAGGCATCATCTTCAGTACCCTTCCAACAACTGCATGGAGCCTCGAAAATTCCCTAGGACCTCCTTTGGGATGAACTAGACCAACCTCTGCTAGAGGAAGAGGCGCACACGTTACAGCTCTGCGCGAAGCTCGCGAACAGATTGGACTATCGAAATCAAACAGTCACTGATACTCTTCGCTTCGAGCACGAGGTTCGAACCCATGTGGATGTCGAGATAGAACTCGAAAAAGGATTTTGCAGGGAAGGGTATCTCCCCTGAGAAATAAAGAAATCTTGGGAGGAAATCCGAGAATTCGTGCTCTTTACGAGAAAGGAGAAGCCTATCAAGGAGGCAGTTCTCGAAGAATTCCTATCGGAAATGAAGGGAGACTTCAAGAACAGTAGACCCTTTCGTTGCCTTAAAAAGGCTATCAAGAGGCATAACCTCCCCCTTTATAACGGGGGGACTTTTTTTACAAATCGGATTGATTTTTATTTTCCTGGGAAGAAAAGTGGTCGTTCGTTTGAGAATGAGGTTGCTCCCCGTTGACAGAGGGAAAAGGGGGAGGGGGGCAGAATGAATGGAGTAGAAGCTATATGCTTAACACATGCATTAGAGCGGAAAAACCGCTGCGAAAAGTGCTCTATACTTATTCATTACTTGTACAGAAAGGACTCTCTTTCTGTCTGGAGGGAATCATCTTTTCTCAATCAATCATGCCTCAACTGGATAAATTCACTTATTTCACACAATTCTTCTGGTCATGCCTTTTCCTCTTTAGTTTCTATATTCCCATATGCAATGATGGAGATGGAATACTTGGGATTAGCAGAATTCTAAAACTACAGAACCAATTGCTTTCACACTGGGAGAACAACATCCGGAGCACCGACCCCAACAATTTGGAAGATATCTTGAGAAAAGGTTTTAGCACCGGTGTATCCTATATGTACTCAAGTTTATTTGAAGTATCCCAATGGTATAACGCTGTTGAGTTATTGGGAAAAAGGAGGAAGATCACTTTGATCTCTTGTTTCAGAGAAATAAGTGGTTCACGAGGAATGGAAAGAAATATATTCTATTTGATCTCGAAGTCCTCATATAGCACTTCTTCCAATCCTGGATGGGGGATCACTTGTAAGAATGACATAATGCTAATCCATGTTCCACACGGCCAAGGAAGTATCGGTTTTGAATCTCATTATGACTAGATCATCCTTCTGATAATTTTTCTCGATCAGAATGGAAGGCAGTAAAAGCCATTTTAGACTCATTTTCCAATCGCCCCGCGAAGATAGACGTTCAGAAAGGTTCTCGAGATTCTCAATCGCTCTTTTTAGTGGGAAGGAATAGTGCGGGAAGGGAGAGAGACCAAGCCGAGCCACTAGGACCTTCCCACGTGTCAAGTTGAATAAATCAAGAATGCCTCAACTAGATAAATTCCTGGAGTTTATTGAAAGCCATCCACTCTTCATTTGTTTTCTTACTTGCTTTAAGCATAGCATTCCTAACTATAACAACTCTTCGCAATCACCTTATTTTGAAAGGGGTGATTGCGTGGAATAAAGCAGTCGGCTGGGAGATGCGCTTTGAGTTCGGGTGGGGCGGAGTAGGGTTAACACCTATCCCACCTGAGCCACCTAAGAACACCCCCACCTCTACGGGGGAAAAGCCTAAAGTAGGAGGCAAGTAGGCAAGTTGTAGACGGCTTCTTTTTTTCCATGCTTTCCGTTGGTCAAACCAGCGATTCTCTTCTCAAAGTAATAGAGAGATCTTTTTCTAGTTACACTTCTATCAATGCAATGAAAGAACCATCCCTTCCTATTTGTTTGTCCTGTCAGATAGAAAGAAATTTAGACCCCAAAGAGCCCTTCTTTACTACATTAGGAGGTGGGGGTGAAGGGGGGTTTACTTACAACCGAGGCAAAGTGGTTTATGATTGAATCTTAGAGGCATTCTTATCATTTGGTAGATCCAAGTCCATGGCCTATTTCGGGTTCACTCGGAGGTTTGTCAACAACCATAGGAGGTGTGATGTACATGCACTCATTTCAAGGGGGTGCAACACTTCTCAGTTTGAGCCTCATATTTATCCTATATACCATGTTCGTATGGTGGCGCGATGTTCTATGTGAATCCACGTTGGAAGGACATCATACCAAAGTCGTACAATTAGGACCTCGATATGGTTTTATTTTGTTTATCGTATCGGAGGTTATGTTCTTTTTTGGTTTTTTTTGGGCTTCTTCTCATTCTTCTTTGGCACCTACGGTAGAGATCGGAGATATTTGGCCTCCAAAAGGGATTGGGGTTTTAGATCCTTGGGAAATCCCTTTTCTTAATACCCTTATTCTCCTTTCATCCAGAGCTGCCGTAACTTGGGCTCATCATACTATACTCGCAGGGAAGGAAAAACGAGCAGTTTACGCTTTAGTAGCTACCGTTTCACTAGCTCTAGTATTCACAAGCTTTCAAGGAATGGAATATTATCAAGCACCCTCTACTATTTTAGATAGTATTTATGGTTCTACCTTTTTCTTAGCAACTGGCTTTCATGGTTTTCATGTGATTATAGGTACTCTTTTCTCGATCATATGTGGTATTCGCCAATATCTTGGTCATCTAACCAAGGAGTATCACGTTGGCTTTGAACCAGCTGCATGGTACTAGCATTTTGTGGACGTGGTTTAGTTATTCCTATTTGTCTCTATCTATTGGTGGGGAGGTATATGAAGAAAGGAATCAGTGGATTGAGGAATGAAAGCTCGAAGACAAAGAGAACCGGGCTTTTCCAAAGAATTACTACAGCTTTCGCACTCCCTTTGATTATCATATACAAAAAAGTCTATTCCACTTTCCTACTAAATCTCTCTCTATTCTGGCACATAAATGAAGGGATCAAAGAGATTATGGCAGATCATGTTCACCAAGAAATGACCCGAAATTGGATCTTGGTCTATTTGAGATTGTTCTTTTTAATCGTAATCAAAGATGTTTTCTTGTCTCTCGTTTCTTGTCTGAACAAATCGAAGAACCTAATGGATCGAACTTTAACTCTGGGTGACTTGGTTTCGTTGGAAAAACCAAGGCAAATATCATATTGACTTTCTCTCACCCTACTTCTAAAGATAGATAGAAAAGGTTGGAGATAAATCCTTTCGCACATGCCACTTTAGGATTCAAAAAAAGGCTTCAAGCTCAGCAAGGTGATAGCTATATGTTGAGTGGTCTTGGCTTTGTGTGCTTTCCTGCTAGTCTTTTTTATGGATCAATATATGTACTCGCCGTGTCAATATCTATCTGACTTGTTGCACGGGTACTCGTACTGTAGGCATTATTCGGTAATGGAAAATGTGCCTGACTTAGCTTAGGTAACTCAAGTCAACACAAATCAATACAGCCCAAAGTAATTCACCTTTAGCTTTAATCAGATAGGGTAGGGACATCCAGTTCTTTATGGTTTAGGAAGTTGTCTCTCAGGGAAAAGCAAGCCCACTTATTAGAATAGGAAGGGCTTGTTGCTTTCGAGTTGTTTTCGGGAGAGGCGACTCTTGTTGTTCTTTCTTAGGGTACGTCCGAAGGGAGACGACAAAGCGTATTAATTGATTGAGCCTTGGTTGAAATCGATGTTCCAGCCAATCAAGTTGTAAAAGAAAGAATCATAGTCTGTTAGTTATATACTTCTTCATTCGAGACTGATTTTATTTAATATGCCATAGTGCGCCCCCCTTCTTTCTCAAAGTCAACTTTCTCGCTTGTTTAGTAAAGCTTTACTGAGTTTACGAGGTGAAGGCGCGAAGGAAGCCGTTTTACCTTGTTTACCCCCTCAAGTTCTTTAATTCGAATGAGGTGATTTCAATGGTTTCAGATTCTCGGCTGAGAAGTTAGGAGGAAGTCGAATTACAGCATGCATGAGGCATTTTTTTGAATTTGTAGGGATAAATTCGATGGTGGATTTACCTCTATATGGGGCAACGTTCACTTGCACAAACAACTAGGAATGCCCTGCTCTTTCTAAATTGGACAGGTTCCAACTCTCAGCTTTAGAAGGAATAGGAGGATGATTTTTTCTATAAAAAGTAGCTTCTTGGTGGTTCTTCCTTTTTGTTTCAGGAGAAAGCAAGCCATGTCTTTTGGTTGAAGGTTAAAGCCTTGAAAGAGGAAGTGGAATAAGGAGCAGTTTGGGAGGGTGGACTTGAAGAAAATGGAAGCTTTGGAGGCCTAGACCGCATAGAAGAATCAAGACCTGTATCATCAGCAGAAATAGCTCTGAGAGTATCAGCCAAAGAAGAATGAAGGAGGCTAACCAGGTTGGAAAAGATTAGTTGGCGGCAAAAGTAGAGAATTACGTGGTTAAGGAAGGAGGATAAGAACAAAAAGTTCTTCCATCGAGTAGCGAACGCGATAAATTTAGTAAACACCATATCTAGACTGGAGGTAGAAGGGGGCATTCTGGAGGAGGAGCAAGTGATTCGATTAGCGGTCGAAAAGTTCTACAAAGAGCTTTACGTAGAACCGCATTCGTTTCAACTAACGCGTCACGGGTTCTCGCATCCTTACGGAGATGTCTAATTGGTTGGAAAGGCCTTTTGAGGAATAGGAGGTTTTCAAGGCTCGGGGGGAGATGTATGGAGACAAGGCCCCAGAACCGGACGGATTCACCATCGCCTTTTATAAAAAATGCTAGGGGGGGTAGTCAAGGATGACTTCATGAAGGTGCTTTTGGAGTTCCACAAAGATGCCTCATTGGAGCCAACTCCATTCCTCTCCCTATTGGTCGAGCGTCTTCAAACCAACACCACTTTCATTGCCTTGATCCCATATAAAGGTGAAGACGTTGACGTTCGAGATTTCTGACTGAGTTGCCTGGTGGGTAGCTTATACAAAAGAATAGAAAAAGTGCTAGCATCCAGAATGAAGAAGACGATGAGTTTGATCATATCGACCCATCAGAGCGCCTTTGTTCAAAGAAGGCAAATCCTAGAATAAAAACCTAAAGCGAATGAGTGCATTGACTCAAGAATTAGAAACGGGGAACCGGGAGTTTTATGCAAAATTGACATAGAAAAGGCTTACGACCATGTCAACTGGAGGTTTATGGAATATTTGCTTAGAAGAATGGGATTCGGGGTAAAGTGGATAAAGGTGTGTATAACGACGACATCCTTCCCCTTACTCCATAGGGCCTCGTGAATGGCTCCCCCACAGGCTTCTTCCACAGCTCTGGGGTCTTCGACAAGGGGACCCACTATCCCCCTTTCTATTAGAACAGTGTTAGTTCGCTATTACTACCGGTCAGGCCGATGAGAATTCCATTCTGATATTGCTATGTGCGCCACTAGAACTTTGATCATATGCTTTGAGCCGAGTCAATGAGTTTTAATATTCGTGTACGTATGCCATGTAGATTGAAAAGGGAGAAGCCTTCACTATAAATAGCACACCGGATGGATCATTCTTCGAAAAGTCGAAGGCGAAGAGTTAACACCTCCCAAGGGCTGGGTGAGAGAAAGCGTCCTTTGTTGATACCTAGTGTGCACCGCCACCTACTGAAATAGATTAATAAACGTTGCTTTCTATTGCTTGTAGCAGCGTTGCTTCCTTTTGTTCACCGCAAATAATTGAATCTTGAGAAAGAAGGCCTTGTAGGGCATCTCCAGCAACGCCAAATAAGGAATAAGTATTCTTTGTAGACTCGCACCGCTCACTTACGGTTTTATACAGATGAGGTTGTATTGAAGGGCCATAAGCTTTGAATCAATATGCGTTGGTCCCAATTCGGATCTCGTTGTTTGGGTCTCGAGATGATATTAAGGAGACAAAAGAGCAGAGCTGATAGAAATGCTAATTATAATGGAGATACTAATAATAACTTAAATAATGACTTGTGCCCATTGTTCAAGATTCCTTTGTGGGACTTTCTTTTTCTTCTTCTTGACTTGACTCAATAACCCTACCATTCAGGGCAGAACTCTAAGGGTATCACTAAAGATTCAAAATATAGAAGAGCGACTGCCAATCAAGACAATATTGAAGCACGTGCCTTAGGATCGATCCCAGTGAAATAGGAAAAGGAATGCGCTACCGACTAGCATCAAACCTTTCCTTATTAGTCGACTTACTTCATACCTTTACTCGCGGGAATCGAGTACTTCTTAAGCGGGAAGTCAGGTTTAGTAGAAGGGTAGAATCCAGTAGGCTTAGAATCTTTGTTAGCAGTAACGGGCGATGGTGAAGGTTTTTGCCCGTGGGCGATCTAATTATAGGAATGATAATAGGATAGGGGGGTCAATTAGTCCGGTGGCGACATTTAGAATAACTTCTAATATGTTCTGGTCTTGATACTAGGTTTGGTGGGTTTACAATGGAGAACTGGCTAACGAAGCCTTTAGTACTGACCCCTAGTACGTACTCTTTCGAAGTCCTCATAGTTGAACTATTCAATCCGCAAGATGGTTTCCGGGCAGCGATTTGTACTGCGACGTCGCAGTACAAATCTAACATAAAGGGAGACCTAGTTCCTCACTTAACCTTAAGGAGCTTTGCAACACTCATTTCTAAAGTAGAGGATGCTAAAGTTGTTGAGACCCCAGAGGAAAGCACTGCAATCAGCCCTAAAGGTAGATGCAACTTCGTTCCTTTCTTTTCTTATAAGAGTTTTAGTGCACTGAATCTCAAGGCAATTGCACCTTAGCCCATGGACTGAGAAAGAGACAAGGTTTGAAGATGCACGACCGATAGGGAGAGGAAAAAATGGCCAAAAGGGGAGAAGGCTTAGAAGCCCGAATAGGATAAGGCGCTTACTGATTGATTCACTGACAGATGGATTGGAACGGCATTGTGCCTTAGACCAATAAACGAGACAGGGAAGGCCCTTACACCAAGAAAGGCATGGGAGTCTTTTAATTTGGGCGTGTCATCTCAAAGCGAGATTGTGTGCATCTCTCTTATATATAATATATATATATGTAATTGTCTGTCCAACTTTTGATAGGTCGAAAGACAAGATCAATAATTTAGTCTAGTCAAAAAAGCATCTATTATACGCGAATTCCTTGGGATCTATAGAGATGCGCTATCGGTGACTCGATTCTTTCTCTTTATTTCCCTGTAACCAGAAAGGGCTCGACTCTCTTCCTTAACAACTATGGATTCTCGAGGCAGCCATATTTTCTTTTAATTACATAAGTACATTAGTTAGACGAGCAGTGGATTACATCACCCTAATTCGCACCAAGTTTTTTCTGTCGGACATGGAGAAAGCTCCAAGGATTGACCCGGGGTTAGACTACTCTACGGAACCCCTTTGGACGACTGCTCTGTGCTTGCCGGTATCTTTCGTTCTTCTAGTCAGGACCAATTCCGCCTAAGGCCATGATCGAGTCATGACTCGTGATGATGCTCTTTCAAGGACCGGCAAAACTCTCTAAAGCTGATGATCAATTCTTGCTTCGAATGTGTATGAGAAGGAAGCTTCTCACAGATATTGACTCTTAGATAGATACCAGCATAGTATCTTAATTAACAGTTTCTTGAACTTGGTTGCACTCGTAAAGCGAGCGATAGCTTAAGAGAGTAGTGAAAGAAGCCCACAGAGCGGTGATATTTCCTGACTAGCAAGTGGAGGATCATTCCAGTCTCTGATGGCGTAGCCGGTGTCTCATGCTAGGAAGCTGAGCTATGGCATTTTTTCTTTCTCAATGGGAATGAAAACCTTCCTCTATGCTGACAGAAGCTGAGACTTTGGCAACAAAGAAAGAAGAAAGCTAGGGACATGGTAATAGTAGTCTCTGTTCATTCATGCTTGCTGCTTAAGACTCTCTTTTCCCTCTCCCCCAACTGAATGAATGGCGGGATTGAATCTCTAAAGAGAAGGTCTTCTTCCATGCTTATACCATTTCTGGGCTTCCATTTCACCGGCGAGAAACTGAGACTTCTAGCAGTAATGAACTCAACTCATGGCCTCTGGTTTCACTCCTTGCATCAGACCGTACTTCCCTCGCTTGGTACTCGCTAACATAGCACTCCGCTTCCAACCAAATCTCCATGTGATCCCTACCCTCATCCATCAATAGCTGAAGGGCGGTAGTCTTAGGCGAAGATTTTTTTAAAGAATCCCTTCCTGGGTTAGAGTTGTAGTGGCAGCCAAGTTTGCTTATATGGTGGCGACTTTGTTTTATAGCTTTGCAATCTCTTAGCCAGGCCAGTGAAAAAACCTGTCTTAGCTTAGAAGATCCCTCAGACAAGGTCAATCCAGTTGAAGTTGATTCTTTTTGCCAGGCTAGTTTCCTTCTTTGGTAGGCTAGTTGAAGAAAAAAGTGCTTCGATAAGAATTTTTCGTGCCAGGAGCAGCCGAACAAGTGCCATCAAGTTACAAGTTATTTAGGATATTTTCTTTTGTCTTTGCTTATCTCCTTATTATCTAATAGAAGTGCTATATCCTTATAATTATGTTGTCCCCATGGTATAACCCTTTGGCAGGATGTGGGCCTCTTTCCCGCTCCTTTTTTAAGATTGCTCTTTTCTTTTCTAATAAGCAACTGCTAAGTGCTTTGATGTCGGTGCAGCCGAGCCAATTGGAGTGGCTTTCGATAATGTTAGCCTAGTCAAGTTTCCTTACCTGGTAGGGTCAAGCATGGGATTCTTCTCAACATAGCTGATTCAATCGGGTACTTTTTCCTTAACTATTTCCTACCTTCTTGAGCCATTTTGAGTGCTTCTCGCTACTGAGAGGTCTAAGCCCTACCTATTTACGTGCATGGGGCGGCTAACTATCATTCTTTCCCCTGTACTTTACTAAATAATTGGTGCTCACGCACCCTTTCTTGACCTTGCCTTTTTGACCTTGTTTGCTTTAGTCCTACTAACCCTGGCTCTTGAAATCTTAGACTATCTTAACTACAAATACAAAAGGTAATAAAGATTCTATTCTTGACTCGTTATGATCTATTGAGTAAGTAACTCGTTAAGTAATAATAAGTAATATCACAAGAACCAGTAATTGGAATTTCATCCCTGAAACTTCTTTTTTTGGTACAGCTCGAAGAGATAGAAGATTAAAGGAGGGCAGATGAGATGACACTCAAAGCACTGATACTCTAAACCCTGGGACTAGTACTTCAATTGGATGGGCTTGACCAAGAGAAGAGGGAACTTCCATTGCAACTTCCATCGATCGAGTTTCAGTTGCTTTTTCTGTTGATCCAGGTGAAAAAGCTTACTAAGCCTGCCTCCGCTTTTGTCGTCTCCCAAGGATAGCTCCTTCGTTTGAGAGCCTTTACACGAGTTCGTTGAAAAGTCATTTTCTATCCTCAAAAGACAGTTTCTCGTCTCTGTCGTCGTATGCTTAACTCATGGTGTTTAGAGGGCCTTGTATAGGAGGTGAGTCCAAAGAATGTGTGTTAAGCGAATATAGCTATTTATTCGAACACCGGACACCAGCCTTGAAGAAGGGCTCGGGTTCTTTTTTTTAATAAAGTTTCAAGGGCTCCTGGTGCAAGAACAAGACCAATGAAATGGGGTGCCACTACGTGTGAGAATTTGTATAGATTAATCTCCAGGCATTGGCTTACGAAAGCTAGCCTGACACCTATCTTTAAGAGCATGCCCCGGGAACAGAGCAAAAAGAAGCTCTTTGTGACCACACTACAGAATCTTTCGTTTCCTATGGTCTTTCAATCACTTCAAAGCCGTCCACTGGGGGATACGCTTTGCTTTTTCTTTTCCTTCAAGGAGATGCCCTTGGCAGTGCCCCATGCTAGTAATGAACCTGTTCACAGATGAAATATGCTCCAAGTGATTTTCGGTATCGAAGGCTTCCTAGCTGCTACTAATGTCACGCCCCGACCCAACCCCCAAGCTAAAGGTTAAGTCCGGACCCGACACACGGACAGAGTCTCCTCTGTACCGTGGACATTCTAAAAACCTGTAAACACTTAAACAAGGTCTCTACAACACATACAAGCTTAATTTAATTAAACAATAAAGCTATAAGGCCATCCGAGCCTTATAGTACACAAAATTTCCAAAACACACAAGCATGCAAGAACTGGTTGTCAGCATAGACTTATAATCATTACATTCTAGGAAATCAATATAACAACTTAAAGAGTAAAGCATTCTACATTAACATCCACTCACAAGCATGCAAGGAAATAAGGCAAGAATAAAAGTTATTACAGTCCATAGACTTTCAAAGCTACAACCCAACCATCTAATCTTCGACTTATACAACAAGCATGTACAAAGCCCTTGGGCTACAAAATAGTACATAAAGTAATCAGAGGAGTCTTCCACAAAGCATCAAAAACATTAACCACCTTAAGTTATCAGACACAGCAACTAAGGTAAAGGCTCGGTCTGAACTTCTTCTTCCTCAACTAAATCAACAAGCTGGGGATCACCCTCAGCGTCTCCTGAAACAGATATCGAGGTATGAGCAACCACTGTTGCCCAGTGAGGGATATAGTCCCGGGGCGTGCAATGCAACAGATAACACAATTACACAACAATAACACTTTAACAATTTAAGAATCAATGAAAACTTAAATAACCACACAATTAAAAGGATACATTTCAACAATCCCCTATACACCAATCTTCACTGGTCTTCAATCACGATCCACGAACCACGAGCACGATCACGATAAGCCGGCATAACCCCAATCACTCCAGTGGGTGTACTCCGGATGTACCCCGAATCCTACGACCCAACATCCCCTGGCAATCTCCGGACCAGGCGAATGAGGGAATAGGGTACGGAGTTTGAATATCCACCGGCAAGCCCTCTGCCGCCCAGCCGATATTCAACACATCCGCCCCGACACTATGGTTGCGCAACCACTATGCAATGCACTTAACGATGGCAAGTTAATAGCAATAATATAAGCATTAACACATATGAGGATCAACAAAGTAGGTTGACCTCGTTGCAATTAGGATAGAAGCAAATATAGAAGTTAATAAGCAGTTTACAAGTGAACATATACAAAATAAGCATAGGATTACACCAAAAGCTCCAAACCAACTTAATATCACATATAAACACTCATGAAGTCATGCCGTGGGTTTAGAAATGTGAGACAAACGAAATTGCACTTAAACCCCTTTATTTTACATACTATTTCTCTTCCAAACCCAAGTTAATGATTTCATTTTCAAAAGAAACTCTCCCTACCTTCTAACTAACCCCCAAGGTACCCTCTCAACCCTCGAACTCGATCAAATGCCCGTGTTTACCCCGAAAGCCCCAATTTCCCTCTTTTGGCTTTAAACCACACCTACATTGTCCGGGCTTCAAACAAGGGATATCAAGGCATCTATAGCACCTAGGTAGCCTAAGGAAACTAGAATCGAAGCCCGAACCCACCCGGATTCGCATTAACACCAAAAGCCCCAACTTAAAGTCGGCTATTTTCCATTTTTAGGCGATTTAAGGGCAATGCAAGTGTACGGGGTTATTTAATTATCTTCACTAGCACCTAAGGCATCAATTAGAAGCATTAATTCAAGTCAATTCGAGCAATTTCACAAAACCCTAGAAAAAACGTCACTATTCACCCTAAGAATCAAACTATCGATTTCTACCGTTTAATTCATGAAACAATAGCATAAAAGTGGTCTCTACTATGTGTACACAACATATATAAGCTTATTTGAGCCTTGCAATAGCATTAAACATCATTTCTAACAAATCAAGAAAATAGCAATTATTTTAAAATGCGAAATTAAGCCATGAAATCCCTCACCACTACGCGTAGGAACACCTAGGAGGCTTGAAGACACCCTAATCCACTTGCTCAAGGCTTGGCTTGGCTTGATTTGGAGAGTTGAAGATGGAAAAATGCTCCCATAAGCAAAGAAGGGCTGTCGGGTTTATGGGGCTGCTCTTCAGCTTTTATTTTTTTTTTTCTTTTGCATTTTGTGTGTTTAAGTGATATAATAAGGGTTTGAGTTGAGGTGGGGTCCTTTGGGTGCTTAAGTGGTCTAATAAAATGCGCGTTGCTAGCTCCAAAACGAGCTTAGATGTAAAAATATATGCTAGCTAATTAATTACCTAAGTTAGTTACGTAACACTATTCACTTGACTTCTAAAATTATTTTCTAAACGAGCCTTCCTAACGCCTTAAGCTCAAAAGCACATTTTTCCCACTACTTTTACAATTAATATGATTTAATAAAAATGCTAATTAACTAATAGAAAGCATTTTAAAAACGGGGTGAATAGTAGTCACAAAGTCAATTAATAAGGCATAGAAGTAAATGCACAAACAAGGGATGCAACAGTAATTAAATGCATGGCAAATTCTCGGGCGTCACATCCTCTCCCCCTTAAACTAATTGCGCCCACGCAATTCTTACATGATTCGGCGAATAACTCTGGATACCGATCCCGCATCTGATCCTCTCTTTCCCACGTCGCATCCTCTACTCCGTGATGATCCCACAGAACTTTAACCATCGGAATGCTTTTAGTCCTCAACTCCTGAACTTTCTGATCAACAATTCGAAGAGGTTTCTCTGTGTAAGTCAAGGTTTCACTGATCTCTAGCGGTTCCGGCTCAAGTATGTGAGAGGGATCTGGCTGATACTTCCGAAGCATGGAAACATGGAATACATCATGAATTCTGCCCAGACCGGGAGGTAAAGCTAGACGGTAAGCCAAATCTCCAACAGTTTCAGTTATCTCAAATGGTCCCACATATCGAGGACTGAGTTTACCTCCTTTACCATGCCGAATCAAACCCTTGCGAGGAGAAATTTTCAGAAATACCCGGTCCCCCACAGCAAATTTCAGATCACGACGTCTTCTATCTGCATAACTCTTTTGCCGACTCTGCGCTGTAAGCATTCTTTTTCTGATAAGTTGCACCTGATCAATCATTTTGTTCATTTCAGGTAAGAGAGTAGGGTCGATAGTCTTCATCTCACCAACATCATCCCAGTAGAGAGGAGACCGACATTTACGCCCATACAGTGCCTCATAAGGTGCCATACCAATAGTAGCTTGATAACTATTGTTGTAGGCGACCTCTGCTAGTGGCAAATACTTCTCCCACCTCTTACCGAAGTCCAGAATACAAGCCCGCAACATATCCTCGAGGATTAAGATAGTTCTCTCGGATTGACCATCTGTCTGAGGATGATAAGCTGTACTGAAATTCAAATTCGTGCCCAGAGCTTTCTGAATCTTCTGCCAGAACTGAGATGTGAATCTGGGATCTCTATCTGATACGATACTCTTTGGAATTCCATGTAGTCGGACAACATTCTCAATATACAACTCTACCAGTTTATCAAGAGAATCAGACTTCTTTTTAGCAATAAAATGAGAAGTCTTGGTCAGTCTATCCACAATAACCCAGACTGAGTCGTTACCCCTCGAAGACCTCGGTAAATCGGATACGAAATCCATAGTAATATGGTCCCATTTCCAAACAGGAATAGCCAAAGGCTGCAATAACCCTGCAGGTCTCTGATGTTCTGCTTTAACTTTCTGACAAGTAAGACATCGGGCAACATAGTCAGCAATCTCTCTCTTCATATTATTCCACCAGAAGTTCTGCTTCAAATCTTTATACATTTTCGTACTGCCTGGATGGATAGTATATCTGGAACTGTGTGCCTCAGCAAGAATATCCTTCTTCAGAGTTGGATCATTCGGAATACAGATTCTACCTTTGAATTTGAGAATACCATCGTCGTGCAGTTTGAAATCCGACTCTCCCCCTTTAGAATTCTCTAAGACTTTCAATAATTGAAGATCAGCCTGTTGAGCTTCTCGAATCCTGGATAACAACAGAGATTGAATCTGCAAACTTGCAAATTGAATACCAGAACTTGAAGTACTAGGCTTCCATAAGCACAATTCTTCCATGAATTCCCAATTCTTGATAATCAAGCTAGCAACAGTAGCCTTTCGGCTCAAAGCATCAGCAACAATATTGGCCTTGCCCGGAAGATAATTAATAGTGCAGTTATAGTCCTCAAGTAATTCCAGCCAACGCCTCTGCCTCATGTTCAACTCTTTCTGGGAAAACAGATATTTCAAGCTCTTATGGTCTGTAAAGATTTCAAATTTGTTGCCCCAAAGATAATGACGCCATTTCTTTAATGCAAGGATGATAGCTGCAAGCTCAAGATCGTGAGTCGGATAGTTGAGCTCATAAGGCTTCAGTTTCCTGGAAGCATAAGCAATAACCCTGCCATTCTGCATCAATACACAACCCAGACCTTCCTTCGAAGCATCACTGTAGATCACCAGATTATCATAACCCTCAGGTAAAGCAAGAATAGGAGCTGTAGTCAATCTCTTCTTCAATTCCTGGAAGCTGGCCTCACATTTATCATTCCAGTCAAATACTGTTTTCTTCTGAGTAAGTTGAGTTAAAGGCCCTGCAATCTTAGAGAAATCCTTTACAAACCTCCGATAATACCCAGCTAAACCAAGCAAGCTACGAATTTCCGTGACAGTTTCAGGTCGTTGCCAGGATAACACAACTTCAATCTTCGCTGGATCAACAGAAATACCATCCTGCGAGATAATATGGCCAAGAAAAGCAACTTGCTTAAGCCAGAATTCACACTTGCTAAACTTTGCAAATAACCGATGCTCCTGAAGAGTTTGCAACACAATTCTGAGATGTTGTTCATGTTCCGCCTCAGATTTAGAATAAACAAGGATATCATCAATAAATATGACTACAAATTGATCCAGATAAGGACGGAATACCCTCTGCATTAAATCCATGAATGCGGCGGGAGCATTAGTAAGACCAAACGGCAAGACAACAAACTCATAATGGCCATATCGAGTTCTGAAGGCAGTTTTAGGAACATCATCTTTCTTAATCCTCAGTTGATAATAGCCCTGCCTCAGATCAAATTTAGAGAATACCCTGGCGCCTTGCAACTGATCAAACAACTCTTCGATTAAAGGCAAAGGATATTTATTTTTGATGGTTACCTGATTAAGACCCCGGTAATCGATGCATAGGCGAAGAGATCCGTCTTTCTTTTTAACGAAGAGAACTGGCGCACCCCACGGCGAAGAACTCGGCTGAATGAATCCCTTCTCAAGCAAGCCCTGCAATTGAACTTTCAATTCCTGCAACTCAGGTGGAGCCATTCTGTACGGAGTCCTAGAGATAGGTGAAGTCCCCGGCAATAAATCAATCATGAACTCTATCTCTCTATCAGGCGGTAACCCAGGTAATTCCTCAGGAAAGACCTCCGGAAACTCTCTCACGATAGGTACATCATTCAATTTCAGTTGATCCCCAGGTTGATTAATCAAATAAGCAAGATAAGCCTCACAACCTTTGCTTAATAATTTAGATGCCCTAATAGAAGAAATAATAGGAGTTCCCGTAGATTTTCTACTACCAACTATTTTAAGTACAGGCTGGTCAGGCATCTCTAGATACACAATCTTCTTTCTACAATCAAGCTGGGCATAATATTTACTTAACCAGTCCATCCCCAATATAATTTCAAAGTCATTGAAGGGTAGGATAATCAAATCAGCAGGAAAAACACGACCTTCAATAAATATGCTACATGCTCTGCAAATAGATCTAGTAACAAACTTCGGACCCATAGGAGTATAAACCACAATCTCATGCAACAGTTTATCATGTTTCAATTTAGCATTTTGTGCACAAGTAGGAGTAATAAAAGAATGCGAAGCCCCGGAATCAATTAAAACCTTAACTGATTGATCATTAAGAAGAAAAATACCTTCTACCACAGCGGTAGTGTCCGGAAGCTCCTCGGCATCCAAAGCAAATACACGGGCCTGGCCTCGTGGTGGTGGTGCTGCAGCTGGGGCCCTGGTCTGAGAGTTCTGAGCTGATGTCTGACCCCTAGGGTTCTTAAATTTCTGACAGTCTTTAACCCTGTGCTGATCACTGCCGCAACCTGTACACTTGTTATGTTTCTTCCAACAAACATCCTCAGTGTGACCCTGACGCTGACAGAAGCTGCACTGCTGGTGACGTCTTGCAACAGTGCCTCCCGAAGGAGCTCTGTAAGTAGAGGTAGCTGAACTACCCTGCTGCGAACGGGAAACCGCTGGACGGAACTGACTCTGAGTCTGACTCTGAACTGGTCGTGCCTGAGTCTGAGTAGGCCCTGTGTAACTCTGAGTCTGTCTCGGCTGCGAACTCTGCCCAACTGATACAGCCTGCCCCTGGTACCCTTGACTCTGAGACTGAAACCGTTTACTCGATTGACTGGTCTCGGCTAATACATCGGCTTTCCGTTTCTCATATCTCGAGGCAGCTCGGACTACTGCAGCATAGTTAGGAAAATCATTTGAAGACAAATTCAGCATAATATCTCTCCTCAAACCCATGATGAACCTCTGAATCTTCATGTCCTCCGGCTGAATTAAAGCTGGTGCATAACGGGAAAGCCGGGTAAAAGTAGCCTCGTATTGATCTACCGTCATACTTCCCTGCCTCAAGTTTATGAACTCAGTCTGTCGCCTCTCGCGGGCAACTACCGATATATACTTGTCTCGAAATTCTCGGACAAAGTCGGCCCACGAATGATGACCTCCCTCAGCTACCCATTTCTCACTGATGGTATTCCACCAATCTTCAGCATCACCCTCGAGAAGGAAAGTAGCATAAGTAATCTTCCTGTCATCATGGCACTCCAATATCGCTGCCACTCTCTCAAACTTTCTTAGCCACATCTCAGCTTTCATATCGTCCGGCTCCCCAAAGAAAGTATAAGCCCCATGATGTATAAACCGGTCATACAGATTACCTCCAGTAGGACCACTACCTCCAGCTCTCGCAGCCTGATTACCTGCAACGACCCCTGGCTGACCCTGTTGTGTAACAAACTGGGCGATAGTGTTCATGGCTGTGGCCATCGTGGCCAAGATCTGTGCAGTGCTCGGCTCTTGAACCTGCGGTGCATTTTCGGCTACCTCAGCTTCTTGCCCTTGTACCCCCTCGGGTTCTCCACCAACATTCGGATTATCAGCACGACGGCGAGGCCCCATCACGAATAGCTAGAATGCAAAGTGTTATGACAGGTATATATGTATATATGCAATTTATAAGTAAACATATAAAGAAAAGTCCAATTAGATTCACATAAAGACAAGTGCATAGGAATTCAAATAAATATTCCACATTCTTGAAGTAAACATAAATCACTAGATCATACTTGACATTCTAGACTCTTGATATTCCATTTCCATGCTAGCATGTTCATTCCTTATTCAAATTTCACTTTGGTCAATCAAAATCAAAGACTCATGTATTCACAAAGTCACATAACAAGTCTCTACCCACAGACCGAGAAATTTAACCCGGCTTCATGCAATCTATAGCTCTGATACCACTTAAATGTCACGCCCCGACCCAACCCCCAAGCTAAAGGTTAAGTCCGGACCCGACACACGGACAGAGTCTCCTCTGTACCGTGGACATTCTAAAAACCTGTAAACACTTAAACAAGGTCTCTACAACACATACAAGCTTAATTTAATTAAACAATAAAGCTATAAGGCCATCCGAGCCTTATAGTACACAAAATTTCCAAAACACACAAGCATGCAAGAACTGGTTGTCAGCATAGACTTATAATCATTACATTCTAGGAAATCAATATAACAACTTAAAGAGTAAAGCATTCTACATTAACATCCACTCACAAGCATGCAAGGAAATAAGGCAAGAATAAAAGTTATTACAGTCCATAGACTTTCAAAGCTACAACCCAACCATCTAATCTTCGACTTATACAACAAGCATGTACAAAGCCCTTGGGCTACAAAATAGTACATAAAGTAACCAGAGGAGTCTTCCATAAAGCATCAAAAACATTAACCACCTTAAGTTATCAGACACAGCAACTAAGGTAAAGGCTCGGTCTGAACTTCTTCTTCCTCAACTAAATCAACAAGCTGGGGATCACCCTCAGCGTCTCCTGAAACAGATATCGAGGTATGAGCAACCACTGTTGCCCAGTGAGGGATATAGTCCCGGGGCGTGCAATGCAACAGATAACACAATTACACAACAATAACACTTTAACAATTTAAGAATCAATGAAAACTTAAATAACCACACAATTAAAAGGATACATTTCAACAATCCCCTATACACCAATCTTCACTGGTCTTCAATCACGATCCACGAACCACGAGCACGATCACGATAAGCTGGCATAACCCCAATCACTCCAGTGGGTGTACTCCGGATGTACCCCGAATCCTACGACCCAACATCCCCTGGCAATCTCCGGACCAGGCGAATGAGGGAATAGGGTACGGAGTTTGAATATCCACCGGCAAGCCCTTTGCCGCCCAGCCGATATTCAACACATCCGCCCCGACACTATGGTTGCGCAACCACTATGCAATGCACTTAACGATGGCAAGTTAATAGCAATAATATAAGCATTAACACATATGAGGATCAACAAAGTAGGTTGACCTCGTTGCAATTAGGATAGAAGCAAATATAGAAGTTAATAAGCAGTTTACAAGTGAACATATACAAAATAAGCATAGGATTACACCAAAAGCTCCAAACCAACTTAATATCACATATAAACACTCATGAAGTCATGCCGTGGGTTTAGAAATGTGAGACAAACGAAATTGCACTTAAACCCCTTTATTTTACATACTATTTCTCTTCCAAACCCAAGTTAATGATTTCATTTTCAAAAGAAACTCTCCCTACCTTCTAACTAACCCCCAAGGTACCCTCTCAACCCTCGAACTCGATCAAATGCCCGTGTTTACCCCGAAAGCCCCAATTTCCCTCTTTTGGCTTTAAACCACACCTACATTGTCCGGGCTTCAAACAAGGGATATCAAGGCATCTATAGCACCTAGGTAGCCTAAGGAAACTAGAATCGAAGCCCGAACCCACCCGGATTCGCATTAACACCAAAAGCCCCAACTTAAAGTCGGCTATTTTCCATTTTTAGGCGATTTAAGGGCAATGCAAGTGTACGGGGTTATTTAATTATCTTCACTAGCACCTAAGGCATCAATTAGAAGCATTAATTCAAGTCAATTCGAGCAATTTCACAAAACCCTAGAAAAAACGTCACTATTCACCCTAAGAATCAAACTATCGATTTCTACCGTTTAATTCATGAAACAATAGCATAAAAGTGGTCTCTACTATGTGCACACAACATATATAAGCTTATTTGAGCCTTGCAATAGCATTAAACATCATTTCTAACAAATCAAGAAAATAGCAATTATTTTAAAATGCGAAATTAAGCCATGAAATCCCTCACCACTACGCGTAGGAACACCTAGGAGGCTTGAAGACACCCTAATCCACTTGCTCAAGGCTTGGCTTGGCTTGATTTGGAGAGTTGAAGATGGAAAAATGCTCCCATAAGCAAAGAAGGGCTGTCGGGTTTATGGGGCTGCTCTTCAGCTTTTATTTTTTTTTTTCTTTTGCATTTTGTGTGTTTAAGTGATATAATAAGGGTTTGAGTTGAGGTGGGGTCCTTTGGGTGCTTAAGTGGTCTAATAAAATGCGCGTTGCTAGCTCCAAAACGAGCTTAGATGTAAAAATATATGCTAGCTAATTAATTACCTAAGTTAGTTACGTAACACTATTCACTTGACTTCTAAAATTATTTTCTAAACGAGCCTTCCTAACGCCTTAAGCTCAAAAGCACATTTTTCCCACTACTTTTACAATTAATATGATTTAATAAAAATGCTAATTAACTAATAGAAAGCATTTTAAAAACGGGGTGAATAGTAGTCACAAAGTCAATTAATAAGGCATAGAAGTAAATGCACAAACAAGGGATGCAACAGTAATTAAATGCATGGCAAATTCTCGGGCGTCACAACTAAGATGCGTTTTGTAGGACATAAAGAATGAAAATTATAGGACTCTGTGAAGACCAATCCGATAGGGCCAGATCTATCTTATTCTTTATAGGAAAGTCCACTCAGTGGTAGCATGAAAGCAGATAACCAAGGTAGGGTAGGAAGACTGGGGATTTGACTCTTAGAAATGATAGGTCGACCGCATGCATGAGTCGAGATGGAAAGCACAATACAATTCTTAAGCTTAGTAAAGAACCTTTTGTACGTGGCCCTATCAGGTTCGTTCATAGGAGGTGTAAGGCAGAAGGAAGAGTACTTTCTGGGCTTGGATATAGGTCCATGAGGGATTTGCTTTTTCATGCATTTTCTGAAGCTAGGAAAAAGATATAAGGAGGCCATAGCCCTAATGGAAGGCTTTCTCTATGCTGATTTTTGGCTTTCTTAAGCTAAGGCAAGCATGCGCAGTATCGAGCAATCCTAGCCGTAGGGGTTAGGCCCCAAGCCTCTGAACTAGCACTACAAAAAAAGCTCCGTAGATGGCGAGCCTTGTGTCCAAAGGCATAATGAGAAGTGGCCCTAAGGGTTTTCTAGCCATATCGAGTTGAGCCTACCCATCCTTCCTTGTAAGAGGGAAGATTCCAATTACCATGTCAAAAAGCAATCGTTGAATTAACTCTTCTGGCTTCTGCTATTGAAGCAATCCCGAGATCTTTCAAATTTGCTTTTGGCATAGTACACTGGTGTGACCATTTAGCTCATCTTGATAGCCAGGGCTAACCCTCTCGGAGCATGTATCAGAAAGAATTCTAGAAAGTGATAGCGGGGAAAAGTACATTTTTGGCTATTCCAATCAGTATGGAAGTGGGCTCAAATCAAAAGGATGATTTGACTGCTATTGCTATTGATGTGCTAAAGGCTTAAAACTCTATTCCAAAAGAGATATTTTACTGCCATGACATAGGCTTTCTACCTAAAATCAAATGAAATTAAAGATTGATTCGAGAAGGAAATGAACCTAATTCATATAGCTACTTGGTATGACTAAAGAGACCACCCCTACCCCATAGCTCCACGGGCTTACCGTCACTCTCACTACTTTAATTCTATCTGATGAGATCACATTTAGGGGCACCGCTTTGGCAAGGCATAGCCTTTAGGGCAGGTTTTTTCCTCCGGATCAATATGAGCACGATCAGGCCATGGAAGACTCGGATCAAAACAGACCTCCAGATTCAGCGCAGTTAAGTCGCCAGCCTCAGATAGGGTCATCTCATCAGAGATTGTTCAGAGGCACTTCTTTCTACATGGGAAAGATTTTTTGCCACGGCTTCGGAATTTGCATCGCCAGTTAACATCATCGGTTTCAGCTTCAACTTCGGCAGTCGGTATTCCCCTTGAAGACTTTTACTACGTCAGAACGATTAGACCTTGGTAGAACAAAAATGCGAAGCGTCCCAATAGGATGCATAGCGGCAGGAGGAGTTAGGTTGGTTGACATGGGGATAGATGATATAGCCAGTGTTCCGTGAGGGACCAAAAGGTATCAAATATGTAACATCCAAATGGTATGATTTAGTAACAGTTCTGCGCAATCTCAAGGGGAGATCGTGAATTTCATAAGAGAAGAAAGAGAGCTTTAGAAGCAGCCAATCTTTTCTTTATGCCCCATGTCTTCCATTGGTCAACAACCAACCACAGCTCTCTATAATACGTACTGGAAGAAGCCTCTCTCTTTCTTTATCGACAGATTTATTTAGTGTTCAGTGCATTAAAGTCTACCTGAGTCCTAAAATAGTATCATTAGTGATAGAAGGACCAACTATCTTTTTGAAGCAGATAGTTCACAGTGCTTATTCTATAGATACTGGAAAAGAAAGCAAATGAAAGCCCGACTAAAAAGAGTCATTTTGCCCCTGCTCGGTAGTTCCGTAGTAGCTTTTTTCGGGCGTTGTCTAGGATCAGAAGGAACCGCTATAATGACCACGCCAAAATTCATACTTCTATTTTTCGTAGTTTTTCTCACTTTCATTCTACTTTGGAAAAGAAAAATGAGTCGATTTCTCTTATTCAGCATTTATATCCTCATTTTCTTTTTCTCTGCCCTCTTTCGCTTCTTCATTTCTGAAAAGATTTTGGTATTTTTAGGAGTGCCAACTTTGATTTGGAATATAACTTCTGAATCGAATAAAAGTGGGAATGAAGGCTTGCAAGTGAGCGTAAATCAGCCCCCGTCGATTCCAGAATTACACCCTCCTCTACTGGATGACCACACCCGAGAAGAAGAGCTCAATGATCGCTAGGGTATTCATTGGGCCCGTCTCTCTTACAATCCGGGAGTGCGGGACTCGTTTGTGCAGACCCAAGCCCTGATCAAAAATCATGTCGAGGCGGCTCTGGAGGCTACCGGGTATTCTCGTGATGCTGTCTTCACCCGAAGACAGCAGATTCAAGGCTTTCTCTTTTACCCGCAGGGGAGGGCACTTTCAGAATCTACTTATCTCTCTTATTTGAGATAGATAAGAGAAAATGGGATAAGGCAGAGCATTCCATACCACCAGATTCTGAGAGCCCTTCAAAGCTATGATCTCTTCCTAGATTAGACTAGGAGACTCTCCTTGGTGTGGGAGGAGCTGCTGGTTCTGGATTCCTTTTTTTTGGTATGCCGCTCTGCGACCAAAGAACGAAAGAATAAAATGGTTTGTGGTAATGTTAGAATTTGCACCTATTTGTATCTATTTGGTGATCAGTCCGCTAGTTTCTTTGATCCCACTCGGTGTTCCTTTTCCATTTGCTTCCAATAGTTCGACCTATCCAGAAAAATTGTCGGCCTACGAATGTGGTTTCGATCCTTCCGGTGATTCCAGAAGTCCTTTTGATATACGATTTTATCTTGTTTCAATTTTATTTATTATTCCTAATCCAGAAGTAACCTTTTCATTTCCTTGGGCAGTACCTCCCAACAAGATTGATCCGTTTGGATCTTGGTCCATGATGGCCTTTTTATTGATTTTGACAATTGGATTTCTCTATGAATGGAAAAGGGGTACTTCGGATCGGGAGTAACCACTAGTGATAGGGCAAAAATTGGGGGGAAGGACAAAAGAAAGAGCCATGCCTACATTAAATCAATTGATTTGTCAAGGTAGAGAAGAAAAACGGCGCACGGACCGTACTCGAGCTTTGGATCAATGTCCCTAGAAGCAAGAAGTATGCCTGCGTGTTTCAACGAGAACACCGAAAAAACCTAATTCAGCTCAACGTAAGATAGCCAAAGTACGGTTGACCAATCGACATGATATATTTGCTCACATTCCAGGCGAAGGTCATAATTTGCAGGAACATTCTATGATCTTAATAAGCGGAGGTAGAGTGAAAGACTCGCTAGGTGTGAAATCCCATTGTATTCGAGGAGTCAAGGATTTGCTGGGAATTCCGGAGCGAAGAAGAGGCAGATCAAAATATGGTGCCGAGAAACCCAAATCGATATGAATGGAAGATGCCTCTGGAACTTGTTTTTCTCGGTCAATCGAGGGACCAACCACAACGTTAGGCCCCAAAATGTTACGGAGCCCTTCCGAATGACCTACTAGAATATAGTCTACTACACTAGCCAAGAAAGAGTGTAGTAGACTATATTCGCCCGTGAAGGTGAGTGGAGGAAGAATCCAAAAATAGAAAGGTATTGCAACTAATAGTTGCTCGTTCATAAATTCACTCGACCACTTGTTAGTCTTGCTACACTACACGACAGGAGTCTAGTGTAAAGTTGAAGCAGACACGGTCAAGTGAAGTCGACTTCACAAGTGATTCAACATACCATATAGAAATAATAAAGAAGAGAAGGGTCTCGCCCAGGTGGCTCCTGCAAGGTAATGACTCAACTCAAACAAAGAACGTTCTTCTTCAAGGTATGAGTCAAAGAAAATGTTGTATGTATCTAATCTAATGCAAGACTCATCGATAAGCTAAGGCTACGACATGAAGGAAGGCTAGAAGAACTACAGAAGCACGCCCACCAGAGCTAAAGAAGACCAAAGGGAGTTGCGGGAGGAAACCGAAAGTGCGGTAATCCATATGGTGAAACATGAGAAAGAGGGATTGCTTAAAAATAGAAGAAATTGAGTCCACCCACACCACACAACGACCGACGGACTCATGGTACTGAAAACCTCATTAGATGAGAAGGTAGTTGACTGGCAGACCCCTGAATGTACGTTAGCCAAAGGCCCCTATCAACTCAATCTGGAAAGGGAATAGACTGCCGTGAACTCCGGCGAAACACCCTGTACGACCTGTGGGAGGTGAAGGTCGCGGGCTTGACCGTGGGCCGTGTTATCTGACAAGACATTGGCATTTCCCCCGCTACGGCTCGCTATACGTTCCTTTAGCTATAGGCATGTCCAATTTGATAATAGTCTGTTACACATAATGCAAGGAAGCTTGGTAGGCTTTCATACGAGGGTCCTGCATACTGTGCCATCGCCCAACCAGTACAGTACGGCCATCCCTGATATGGTCAACAAGCTCTTGTGTAGGGACTTGCGGTAAGTCGCCATTTTGTGTACGCACCGTCCCTTCGCTGTTTCGGTGAGTAACCGCCGGTGTCTGCTGTTCGAATCCTTTCACCGGACCTTGAGTTGCCCTACCCAAACTTGTTTTCCTAGTTGGGCTTAATGCGTCCCCGGTTTAGAAGGACGCCCCACCCTCTGCTGCGCTTGTCTTTGCTTGTCTTTTTACCTTTGTGATTTCTTTTTCGTTTTTTTAGGTACTATTTCCTGTGATTGTCCGGGATATTCACCTTTATGATAACAAGGTGGTACTTGGGTAGGTCTTCTCTGATTACGTTCGGACGTGACAGGGAAGCCGGGAGGTCTAGGGACATAGGCGACCGATTTATTCCCCATCCAGTACTTAACCGACGAAAGAGAGGAGGAAGAATAGCATATGAGACGGAGACTATTATGCTTTGACTCTTCTTTTGTGGGAGAGGGAAAAAATTCAAGATGCCTTTTTTTGTTTTGGCGATAATCACTTCTGGGTGAGTCAATGCCAGGTTCCACCATAAGAAAGAAGGACAAATGGAAGTGGACTGGGGGGTCATCATATATTGATGGTGGGGTTTTCTGAAATTGTGCCCTTTCCCCAGCTAAACATTGGGTCAGAACAGAGGACTAATCTCACTAGAATTGTAGTCCGCTCGGCCTCCACTTAGTGAGTTTCGCCTCAAAACCAAAGGGAATAGCAAAATAGAGACAAGTTCAGCTGTGAATGAAGTCTACGTTTCGTAGACTCAATTTCACGCTTATGGATACGAGTTCCAAAGGCTCCACCAAGTTCTATCTATAGCTCGTTCATCAATTCACTCGAGCACTCAGACTTAACGAGGAAGTCCACGTAGACTTGACGAGAACTTGTTAGATGAGTTCCGTGTAGCCGGTGAGTATGAGTACAGCCTATGAAATAGGCTTTGAGTTCTGTTGCATTGCAAGAAATCATTCCCGCCATTATCCCTTCCGGTGAACTCCACATGTCTGCTCCGGGTACGAAGCGGTGGAGAAGAGTTCCAAAGTACACTTGTTGCTTTGACTTCATTCATACACTTGTCAGCTCAGTTAGTGAAGGCAAGGTGTGAAACGTTGTCTCCACTGCTCGTGAAAGGGAGAGGACTCGGTCAGTATAAGGAATGTTTCTCGAGCTCAGGTACGGGCGACTCAGTCATATGTGCTCGACTGAATATGCATCCATAGAACTGCTAAATCCCTCGGGAGACTCCAGTTCTGGTCAATCGTGTCAGCCATCATCACCGCAGCGACCCAACTGAACGAATGCGGTGAGGCAATTTGTGTAGCGAGGAGCTTTCTGCAGTAAAACCTGTCAAGTTCAGTCCCTTCTTCTCGATCCTGTATTGATCCACGACCATCCTTGGTATCCTTTGTGGATATCCCACATGAAATTCGCGATGAGGGTTCCAAACTTCCTCTATCCCACGTTGAGATTTTAGTAAAAGGTGGGCTTGGGCACAAGCTCAACTTCTTCGATTATGCTACTACCCGAGGCCAGGCCGATCAAAGCTATCCTTGGGTTCGATCTAGCTACACATTCCCCTTCCTCCGCGAATTCAATATCTGCCTCGCCTGCGAATCCTTATCCCTATCCCTTTTATGACGAGTCGAAGGGGCGAACGATCCATGATAGCTAGTAACACAAACAGAAGAGAGAAAGCACAGATAGGGGACCATCCGTTATTGGTCCATATTGGGCCCTCTGATCCTTTATCTACCGTTCAATCTATTGATGGGATTTCTTCTCAACTAGCCATTACGCACTCGGGCCAATCTACTACATGCTAATAATGGTCTTTTGGATTTCATCTCCTACCAAAATGGCAAGTGGTTGGTCATTCAATCGAGTCCATCCCTTGAAGTCGTACCATCCCAGTATGCGTGAGTCTACCGCCGATTGACAGAAATACTGGCCAAAATTCGAGAATGGTCCATCCCACCATAATGGATCTCTCCTACTGCTACCTACTAGTAGGTCGATTTAGGGAAGGAAAGAAATGCCAATTAAGCAATTTATCCCATCGCGATAAAACAAGTCATCCATGATTCGATAGTTCCATTTTCCGCTGATGCAGGCCGATTGGGATCCCAACAGTCAAACCACTGTGCTCGTTCCTCTGTCGAGCCAACTCCATTTGTAACGCCCCGATCCCTCACGAGACCGGAGGCTCTAATGACCATGCTATTCTCAACCCAATACCAAGCCCGGTCACAAAATTTTTCCTAATGGTTAAGTCCGGACCCGACACACGGACAGAGTCTCTCCTGTACTGTGGACATTCTAAAAACCTGTAAACACTCAATAAAGCCACAACATAACAAGACATTCATTTATAACTAAAGATCTTAGCTTTAAGGCCATCCGAGCCTTAAGACATACAAACAGTTTAGATACAGACAAGCATGCATTCATAACTTAACTTCTTTACAAAACCGCTTATCATGCCACTCCATGATAGCTTTTAAGTATTCTTAGAAATTGAAAACAACCAGTCATTCACTCCCAAGCATACGAAGAAGCTAATAGCAGAAATATAAGTTATTACATGCCATGGTTCTAAATCTACCACTACAACATCTATCCCTCAATTTGCAAACTATATAATATACACATATCACTTAGGTTACAAAATAGAACATAAAGTAAAGAAAACAAGTCCTACTCTCATCAACAAGAACATAGTCCACCTCAAGCAACTAGACACAGCAACTAATGCAACTCCTCCAACTGTGCCACCTGAAACATGTTAGCGAGGTATGAGCAACCACTGTTGCCCAATGAGGGATAAGGTCCCGGGGCGTGCAATGCGACAAGTAATACAGTTAACAACAATAACAATTGAGCAAATCAAGAAACAATGATAGCTTAAATAACCACATATTTGAAAGGATACATTTCACACAATCCCCTATACACCAATCTTCACTAGTCTTCATTCACGATCCACGAACCACGAGCACGATCACGATAAGCCGGCAAAATCCCCAAACACTCCAGTGGGTGTTCTCCAGATGTACCCCGATAATCCTATGACCCAACATTCCCTGGCAATCTCCGGACCAGGCGAATGAGGGACTAGGGCACGGAGTTTGAATATCCACCGGCAAGCCCTCTGCCGCCCAACCGATATTCAACACATCCGCCCCTGACACTATGGTTGCGCAACCACTATGCAATGCACTTAACAATGGCAAGTTAATAGCAATAATATAAGTATTAACACATAGGAGGATCAACAAAGTAGGTTGACCTCGAGGCAGTTAGAATAGAAGCAATTATATAAGCTAATAAGTAATTTTACAAAGGGACATTTACAAAATAAGCATAGAATCATACCAAAAGCTCCAAATCAACTTGAAACCACATATAAACACTCAAGAAGTCATGCCATGGGTTTAGAAGTGTGAGTCAACCGAAATTGCACCTAAACCCCTTTATTTTTCAAACTATTTCTCTTCCAAACCAAGGTTAATGATTCCATTTTCAAGGAAAACTCTCCCAACCTTCTAACTAACCCTCAAGGTAGCCTCTCAACCCTCTAACTCATTCAAATGCCCGCGATTACCCTGAAAGCCCCAAATTCCCTCTTATGGCTTTAAACTACACATACCTTATCCGGGTTTCAAACAAGGGTTATCAAAGCTTCTATAGCACCTAGGTAGCCTAAGAATACTAGAAGTGAAGCCCGAATCCACCCGAATTCGCATGAACCCCGAAACCCTTTGTTAAAGTCGACTATTTCACGTTTTATGCGATTCTAGAGCAATTCAAGTGCACGGGGCTATTAGACTACCTTCATTAGCACCTAAGGCATATATTAGGAGTGTTGAATCAAGCTAATACGTGCAATTACACAAAACCCTAGAAAAATATCACTATTCACCTCATAAATTCAAATGACGATTTCAACCGTTTAAAATGCGAACTAATAGCTCAAATGTGTTCTCTAGCACTTATATACAAGGTATAATAGCATAGATAAGCTTTGCAATAGCATTTGTTAACATTTTCAACAAATCAAGAAAAATGTAACATTTTAGATATGCATAAAAAGTCATGAAAACCCTCACCAATTGCGCGTAGGAACTCTCGGGATGCTAGCAAACACCCTAAACTACTTGCTCCTAGCTTGGCTTGGCTTGGCTTGAAGATTTGATGAGCAAAATCCTCTCATTCTCCTCCTATACTATTCTCAGATTTGCTACAGTGATTTTTCAGCATTTGCTCTCTTTTTTTTTTTTTTTTATGAGCTAAATGGTCATGTGTTGAGTAGATATACTAAATGGCTAAGTTGGGTGATTAAATGGGTTACTAAAATGAGCGTTGTTAACTTTAAAATGAGCCTAAGGTGTGAAACATAGGCTAGCTAATTAAATCTCTAAGTTATGTTACGTAACACTATTCATTGAACTACGAAAATCATTTTCTAAACGAGCGCTCCTATCGCTTCTAGTTCAATTGCACATTTTTCCCACTCCTTTAACAATTAATAAGATTTAATAAAAATGTTAATTCACTAATAGAATGTAGTTTGAAAATGGAGTAAATAGTAGCTACAGAAGTCAGTTAGTAAAGTACAGAAGTAAATGCGCAAACAAGGGATGCAACAGTAATTGAATGCATGGCTAAATCTCGGGCATCACATCCTCTCCCCCTTAAACTAATTGCGTCCACGCAATTCTTCTTCACAAGGGAACTCCACAACAACTGAAAACCGACTCCGATTACTCGTCATCAGTTGCTAAGCAATAATACCATATACGAACTCTCGTGGGAGCTCATTAAGAAATCCCAGTAGTATTGCCTGGGAACCTCACGTAATAAGGCCAAATAAAGGCTCCAATAGAGATGCTACTTCGAAATCCAAATAAGAATCCCGCTGGCACGAATACCATAGAAGAATAGAATCCCAACTAACAGTGGAGAGAAAATACCAATAAGAATTTAGAGTACAAATACAGAAGATAATTCCATATAATAAGGCTGATTAGAATCTCAAACTAAGTCTTCCGAGTAATACCAGTAAGAAAATACTAGAAGAATACTCAATAAGAAAACCGAGAGAACAGTCATATAGAAATCCCAAAGGAAGCCATTCATTTCTGACTACTGAGCGTAGAAGAATGCCTTGGAAGAAATCCCAATAACTGAGCTCCGCTTACAACATTCTCATTCCCGCTAATCCACACAACTTGGAGGGCTTGTTGCTAATCACTTCTCTTCAGGGGGAGGAAGAAGTCTTTCTTACCATTTCAACGGGACATGTATGAATGCCAAGATATCACATTTACACATATATGTTTTAAACTATTATGCAAACATGTTTATATAAGAGTTTATGAAACAGTGTAATCATCAAAGTCATTCAAGCACGACAATCAAGTCCATCATAACACAACTCAATCAAAGACTTTCAAATGCACACATTACAAGCAACAGTTCAAGCAATTAACAATTCACGAGGTCAATTTGATACATAACCAGCCACTTTACTTCACTTAGCACACATTTAGCACGTAACACATAATTATATCACATAGGTGTACACATTCAATACAAGACACACAATCACACATGCAGGCATACACTTTCAAGACACACTCTTAACAAGCACACACGCAAGGGTTACTACCCGACAAGCCGAGGACCCTGTCCCGGCTTAAAGCTAACTAAGCTCTGATACCACCTGTAACGCCCCGATCCCTCACGAGACCGGAGGCTCTAATGACCATGTTATTCTCAACCCAATACCAAGCCCGGTCACAAAATTTTTCCTAATGGTTAAGTCCGGACCCGACACACGGACAGAGTCTCCCCTGTACCGTGGACATTCTGAAAACCTGTAAACACTCAATAAAGCCACAACATAACAAGACATTCATTTATAACTAAAGATCTTAGCTTTAAGGCCATCTGAGCCTTAAGACATACAAACAGTTTAGATACAGACAAGCATGCATTCATAACTTAACTTCTTTACAAAACAGCTTATCATGCCACTCCATGATAGCTTTTAAGTATTCTTAGAAATTGAAAACAACCAGTCATTCACTCCCAAGCATGCGAAGAAGCTAATAGCAGAAATATAAGTTATTACATGCCATGGTTCTAAATCTACCACTACAACATCTATCCCTCAATTTGCAAACTATATAATATACACATATCACTTAGGTTACAAAATAGAACATAAAGTAAAGAAAACAAGTCCTACTCTCGTCAACAAGAACATAGTCCACCTCAAGCAACTAGACACAGCAACTAATGCAACTCCTCCAACTGCACCACCTGAAACATGTTAGCGAGGTATGAGCAACCACTGTTGCCTAGTGAGGGATAAGGTCTTGGGGCGTGCAATGCGACAAGTAATACAGTTAACAACAATAACAATTGAGCAAATCAAGAAACAATGATAGCTTAAATAACCACATATTTGAAAGGATACATTTCACACAATCCCCTATACACCAATCTTCACTGGTCTTCATTCACGATCCACGAACCACGAGCACGATCACGATAAGCCGGCAAAATCCCCAAACACTCCAGTGGGTATACTCCGGATGTACCCCGATAATCCTATGACCCAACATTCCCTGGCAATCTCCGGATCAGGCGAATGAGGGACTAGGGCACGGAGTTTGAATATCCACCGACAAGCCCTCTGCCACCCAGCTGATATTCAACACATCCGCCCCTGACACTATGGTTGCGCAACCACTATGCAATGCACTTAACAATGGAAAGTTAATAGCAATAATATAAGCATTAACACATAGAAGGATCAACAAAGTAGGTTGACCTCGAAGCAGTTAGAATAGAAGCAATTATATAAGCTAATAAGTAGTTTTACAAAGGGACATTTACAAAATAAGAATAGAATCATACCAAAAGCTCCAAATCAATTTGAAACCACATATAAACACTCAAGAAGTCATGCCATGGGTTTATAAGTGTGAGTCAACCGAAATTGCACCTAAACCCCTTTATTTTTCAAACTATTTCTCTACCAAACCAAGGTTAATGATTCTATTTTCAAGGGAAACTCTCCCAACCTTCTAACTAACCCTCAAGGTACCCTCTCAACCCTCTAACTCATTCAAACGCCCGCAATTACCCCGAAAGCCCCAAATTCCCTCTTATGGCTTTAAACTACACATACCTTATCCGGGTTTCAAACAAGGGTTATCAAAGCTTCTATAGCACCTAGGTAGCCTAAGAATACTAGAAGTGAAGCCCGAATCCACCCGAATTCGTATGAACCCCGAAACCCCTTTGTTAAAGTCGGCTATTTCACGTTTTATGCGATTCTAGAGCAATTCAAGTGCACGGGGCTATTAGACTACCTTCATTAGCACCTAAGGCATCTATTAGGAGTGTTGAATCAAGCTAATACGTGAAATTACACAAAACCCTAGAAAAACGTCATTATTCACCTCATAAATTCAAATGACGATTTCAACCGTTTAAAATGCGAACTAATAGCTCAAATGTGTTCTCTAGCACTTATATACAAGGTATAATAGCATAGATAAGCTTTGCAATAGCATTTGTTAACATTTTCAACAAATCAAGAAAAATGTAACATTTTAGATATGCATAAAAAGTCATGAAAACCCTCACCAATTGCGCGTAGGAACTCTCAGGAGGCTAGCAAACACCCTAAACTACTTGCTCCTAGCTTGGCTTGGCTTGGCTTGAAGATTTGATGAGCAAAATCCTCTCATTCTCCTCCTATACTATTCTCGGATTTGCTACAGTGATTTTTCAGCATTTGCTCTTTTTTTTTTTTTTTGTGAGCTAAATGGTCATGTGTTGAGTAGATATACTAAATGGCTAAGTTGGGTGATTAAATGGGTTACTAAAATGAGCGTTGTTAACTTTAAAACGAGCCTAAGGTGTGAAACATAGGCTAGCTAATTAAATCTCTAAGTTATGTTACGTAACACTATTCATTGAACTACGAAAATCATTTTCTAAACGAGCGCTCCTATCGCTTCTAGTTCAATTGCACATTTTTCCCACTCCTTTAACAATTAATATGATTTAATAAAAATGTTAATTCACTAATAGAATGTAGTTTGAAAACGGAGTAAATAGTAGCTACAGAAGTCAGTTAGTAAAGTACAGAAGTAAATGCGCAAACAAGGGATGCAACAGTAATTGAATGCATGGCTAAATCTCGGGCGTCACACCATTCCTCTCCCTATCAGTCAAGCATCTTCAAACCTCTCTCGTTGGTCGAGCATCTTCAAACCTCTCCCATTTTAGATCGGAAATCACCTATTCAATCAGTTGGGAGTCCTACCATGCAACTTCCATATCCCATGGAAGAATCAAATCAAGACCGAAAGAGGGACGCAGTCATTGAATCCATTACATCGTACTATTCTTGAATTCACTACATAGAAGAAAGGTACTCAACTAGAGAGAAATGTAGAACCAAAGGAAGGCTTCTTTGATTCGATTGAATGTTGTGAACGCCTTATCTAATCAGTTCCCATAGGAGAGCAAGTTGCTTCCAAAGGTCATGGAAAGGTCTTGAAAGAAACTTTGGCTGAGAAAGAGACTGTTCACAGAATAGATCTAGTTGTGGTTGTTCAGGTTGAAGTGAGATGATCAGCCGGGTGCTTAATAGAGCTAAGGGAAGTCTTGACTTTCTTTTTTCATTATGCAGGCAGAGAGTCTGTATACTGGAAAGTGAGGTTGGGTCTCCATAATCTATTTGCATAATCTCTTATAGTTGGAAACCACCTCTGCCCACTGCTACGATGACCAAGAACCGATTCCGCCACAACCTTCACTATTCTGTCTTTTTACCTATAATGCTCAATTCCTCCTTCCTCAATATTAAACAAAATGGATATGGAGAGTAAGGATACGACGAAGTCCTGCAGGGAATGGGTCGCCTTAACTTACTCCCATTTTTTGCAATTGTTTCCTCAGAGCCCAGGGGATTTCAAAACTTTGGCGCTGAGCAACCTGAACAAGTAGAGGATCTGATGAAAAATGATTGGGCGGACTTTTTCTATTTGGTTAGAAATGGCGCTGAGCAACCAATGGATATGGATACTCTGCAAGACATTAGGGATTCAGAAGAAAATTCGATTGTCAATTTTTTAGGGCAAAGCTAGGCTATTTGGTGAAAGAGGCTGATGTAGCAATGGCGAAGCTGATGGCTGAGATTCAAGAATTGATGGATCGGGTCAAAGAGCTGGATAAGGAGATTCAATCGCTGAAGACTAAGAGCAAACTGAAGAAGGACGTCGCTGGTGCAACTCTTATATAGTAATAAAGGTCTATTTCGCTTTATAGAGATAGGGGGCTCGGGTTCGTCGTAGGAATCTTTTTGGTTCCCGCTCCCTTCCGGTGGAACAAGCGGTAGTACCATTCAAAAGAATTGGACATTCCCGGAACGCATATACCAAAAACTAGAGTAGTGAGGTAACCTAACCGCGGTAGAGGTATGAAGTAACTCGACTGATAAGGAGAGGTTTGAAGATGCTCGACCGATAGGGAGAGGAATGGCTCTCCCTTCTTTAGTAGCAATCTTCACTACTGCCGCTGTTGCGGAGCACCCGCCTGTAGGTTTTAGTAGACATCGGTATGATTGTAGAATGTTAGAATTCAAAAGGCAATGATAGGGAGTACTATTAACAACCATCTCGCTCGCTGGTCTTTTTGACCGTATTATCGACCACGATCAAATCCCGCCCTTATTCGGGATCGGGCAGAGGCCTTAAATTAGTAGGGCAATAGCATAGCTATTATTGACCTGACCCTAATTACTATTACTTAAGCCTACTTTCTTCAAGATACAGAAGGAACAGCCAGAAACGGCTGTCCCTATTGTATTTTAGATGGAGTCATCAACAGGGCTAAGAATCTTACCTTTACTTAGAAAGGGGTAGCGGTACCACGCTCTTCCGTGCTCGTACGTTGACTCCCCTATGCATCCCGACTAAGGTCTCACAAACCCTTATGCATCCAGCCGCTTCATGTGAATAGGTTATACAGAAGGGTGGGTTGGTTATATACTCTTATGCACGTTCCTTCTTCGAACCTTTTGGTATGTATTGCCCCTAACTATAGATCAGATCCACCAGACGAAAAACTAAATTCCGCACTACAGCTGAGTCATCGGACTTATCTACCATGGGATTCGTGGAATTTCTGTGGATTGCGTTGGGGGAAATCTACCAAAGCTAGGCAGATAGATAGACTCATTTCCCGCTGCTAAGGGAGAGCAAGAAACAAAATAAAATGATTGTTTTTTAACCAGTGCCCCCTTTTAGGTATGCAGGTACTAAGAGTCCTCTCACTACCAACCAGCAAACATCATTTGGATGGGTCTTGCCGGTATCAACAATGAGAAAGAAACAACCAAATGGAAACAACAACTAACTATGGCTCTTGGCCCAGACAACGTCCTAGGTGTAGGGGAGATCGGAGCAAGAGGGAACGCCTAGACGACGTTTTTATTCCTGGGCTACAGTAAGTAGATCGAGAGGTCGTTCTGCCCCTTGTCCCCGAAGTTGGGTAATATGTTCTCAACCTTTCTTGCTCCAATCTGACCTAGCTGGCGAGCGATCCCAGTTCATGACAGAGAACAAGACAGCAAGCGAGCGTACCTTTGTTCGCTTCTTCTCCACCAAGCACGGAAGTTTACAGATAACTATAGGTCGGTGGCTACCTAAGAAAACTCTGATTCGATCCGCCCCCCGGTTGGGAGGCATCTAACTCATCCTAATCACAAGGAGAGGTTCACTATGATGGGGGGTACTTCAATTTCTCCCTTCTGCAAAGAATGAAATGCATAAGGGACCATCCTTTTGTTGCGACATGCTCCTCATATTTACGGATTCGCAGGGGCCTCAGGCCCTAATTAGTTGACTGACAATGACAAAGGCTTGCGAAACTAACTAGCGCCTTTTCCTTTTTGTTTGAAAAACCCATTCTCATTATCTTTCATAAGTCAAGTAGGCAAACCTATAGGTCCTTAGTAGCATTGACAAAGAAGAAAGTCCGGTTAAAAGATAGTGAATCTTTTTATTTATATATAGGCCGGCTTGACAAGAAACCCCGCCTCTTGATCTGAGGTGCGAAGAGAAAGATCTATTTTTATGACTTCCACTTATCGATCCCGACCCAGAAAAATGACCGACCAGGGCCTTATTGATGAATGAAGGAAAGGGTTTATGAGCCCTAGCCCTGTAAGCCTACACCTGTGTAGAGTAGATCGTTCAACATCTGCGACACAAACCCATTTTTGACCTATTGGTCCTAGTATCATAGGCGACCGAGCGGCCGCCCCCTAATTACTAGACTGACCTGCTATAATAATTCCATAAACACCTAGCGAAGATATGGCAAACAAATAAAGTAGCCCTATGTTCGGATCTGACAATACTGTATCATAATCAAAAGGTACAACGGCCCGAGCGACCAGACTTAACATAAATGTAACCACTGGAGCCATTCTAAAAAGGGAAAAATTAGCACTACTTGGTAAAATAGGTTCTTTTAGAATCAATTTCAAACCATCTACTAGAGGTTGTAACAACCCAAACGATCCCACTATATCAGGACCCTTTCGGCGTTGCACAAAAGCCATTACTTTACATTCAGCTAGCACTAAAAAGGCTACTCCTAGTAGAAATGGTAGAGTTATTCCCAGTATTTTAGCTGGAACGACTATGTACATTTTCGATTTTCTATTCACTCATGATCTAGCCTGGTCGACCCGATCATGATATTTCACTCATGATCTGGCCTGGTTGACCCAATCATGATATTGAAGGATGGGACCTTTTCTCGAAAGACTCTGAATCCCGATAAGAGTTGAAGATGGTGCAACATCGAATCCTGTTACTTTACTTCGAATGGAATCTTAGCCTACCTCACCGGCTTTCGTTTTTCTTCTATACCATCCCTTGAATAAAGACACCCGAACGCCCCTTCATTCGTTCATGCTCATAATGAGAAATCATCATATGATAAATATGAAACAAACCAAAGAAACGTTTTTTGTACTAGCATACTTTCCCCAATAAATCCCTAAGAATGGGGTTTTAAAGGCAACCCTGCAGAGCGCTTCTCCGCGAACGCTACAGCTGTGACGCCCGAGATTTAGCCATGCATTTAGTTACTGTTGCATCCTTTGTTTGTGTATCTCTTTCTGTGCCTTATTAACTGTCTCCTTAAGTTACTATTCACTCCATTTTTAAACTTCATACTATTAACGAATTAGCATTTTTATTAAATCATATTAATTGTTAAAGTAGTGGGAAAAATGTGCAATTGAGCTAGAGGCGATAGGAGAGCTCATTTAGAAAATGATTTTTGTAGTTGAATGAATAGTATTACGTAACTAACTTAGAGATTTAATTAACTAGCACACGTGTTTCACCTTAGGCTCGTTTCTAAGCTTTCAACGCGCATTTTATAAGCCACTTAAACACCCAAACTTGACCCCACCCAACCTTACACCTTATATATCAACATAAGCTCATAAAATACAAGAGAAAAAAAAAATAAAAAAGCTGAAAACAGCAGTGAAGGTCGACAACAGCAAACAGTGGAGAAAAATCAAATTTTGCTCTTCAATCCTTTAATTCAAGCCACTCCAACCCTTGAGAAAGTGGATTAGGGTGTGTGCAAGGTTCCTAGGTGTTCCTACGCGCATTGGTAAGGGATTTCACGGCTTATTTTTGCATTTCTAAATAGTTGTCAATTTCTTGATTTGTTGAAAATGTGATCAAATGCCATTGTATTAACTATCTATGCTATTATACCATATATATGAATGCTAGAGAACATATTTGAGCCATCATTTCGCAATTTAAACGGTTTGAATCGTTAGTTAATTCATGAGGTGAATAGTAAAGTTTTTTCTAGGGTTTTGTGTAATTGCTCGAATTAGCTTGATTCAACGCTCCTAATAGAAGCCTTAGGTGCTAATGAAGGTAGTCTAATAGTCCCGTGCACTTACATTGCTCTATAATCGCATAAAATGTAAAATAGTCGACTTTAATAAAGGGCTTTCGGGTTAATACAAATCCGGGTGAATTTGGGCTTCAATTCTAGTATCCTTAGGCTACCTAGGTGCTATAGAAGCCTTGATATCCCTTGTTTGAAGCCCGGACAATGTATGTGTAGTTTAAAGCCATAAGAGGGAATTTGGGGCTTTCAGGGTAATCACGGGCATTTGAATGAGTTAGAGGGTTGAGAGGGTACCTTGAGGGTTAGTTAGAAGGTTGGGAGAGTTTCCTTTGAAAATGGAATCATTAACCTTGGTTTGGAAGAGAAATAGTTTGAAAAACAAAGGGGTTTAGGTGCAATTTCGGTTGACTCACACTTCTAAACCCATGGCATGACTCCTTAAGTGTTTATATGTGGTTTCAAGTTAATTTGGAGCTTTTGGTATGATTCTATGCTTATTTTGTATATGTTCCTTTGTAAACTGCTTATTAGCTTCTATAATTGCTTATATTCTAATTGCATCGAGGTCAACCTACTTTGTTGATCCTCCTATGTGTTAATGCTTATATTATTGCTATTAATTTGCCATTGTTAAGTGCATTGCATCGTGGTTGCGCAACCATAGTGTCAGGGGCGGATATGTTGAATATCGGCTAGGCGGCAGAGGGCTTGCCGGTGGATATTCAAACTCCGTGCCCTAGTCCCTCATTTGCCTGGTCCGGAGATTGCCAGGGGATGTTGAGTCGTAGGATTATCGGGGTATATCCGGAGTACACCCACTGGAGTGTTTGGGGTTATGCCGGCTTATAGTGATCATGCTCGTGGTTCGTGGATCGTGAATGAAGACCAATGAAGATTGGTGTATAGGGGATTGTGTGAAATGTATCCTTTAAATGTGTGGTTATTTAAGTTATCATTGTTTCTTTAATTGTCTAAGTGTTATTGTTGTATAATTGTATTATCTATTGCATTGCACGCCCCGGGACTATATCTCTCACTGGGCAACAGTGGTTGCTCATACCTCGATATATGTTTCAGAGACGCTGAGGGTGATCCCCAGCTTGTTGAGTTAGTTGAGGAGGAGGAAGTTCAGACTGATCCTTTACCTTAGTTGTCGTGCCTGATTGCTTGATGTGGTTTAATTTCTTGCTGCCTTGTGGAAGGTTCCACTGTTTATCTTATGTCCTATTTTGTGGCCTAAGGGCTATGTATATGCTTGTTGTGTAAAATTGAAGGATAGTAGATTGAAGTGTAGAATTGGACATCCATGTCTTGTAATAACTTTTATTCTTGCTTTTATTTCCTTGCATGCTTGGGAGTGAATGGCTAATGTAGAATGCCTTATCTTTTAAGTTGTTTTTATTGTTATCCTAGAATGTCATGGCTGCTAGACTATGTTGTAAACAAAGTTCTTGCATGCTTGTGTGGTTTTGGAATTGTTGTTTACTTCAAGGCTCGGATGGCCTTGAATCTTTATATATAGCCATGAAAAGTTTGTTTACCTTGTAGTTACCTTATTTGTAAGTTTACAGGTTTCCAGAATGTCCACGGTACAGGGGAGACTCTGTCCGTGTGTCGGGTCCGGACTTAGCCTTTAGCTTGGGGGTTGGGTCGGGGCGTGACATTTAAGTGGTATCAGAGCTATAGATTGCATGAAGCCAGGTTAAATTTCTCGGTCTGTGGGTAGAGATTTGTTATGTGACCTTATGAATGCATGAGTCTTTTGATTTTGATTTGCCTAAGTGAAATTTGAATAAGGGAATGAACATGCTAGCATAGAAATAGAATATCAAGAGTCTAGAATGTCAAGTATGATCTAGTGATTTACGTGTACTTCAAGAATGTGGAATATTTATTTGAACTTCTATGTACTTGACTTTATGTGAATCTAATTGGACTTTTCTTTATGTGTTTACTTATAAATTGCATATATACATATATATACCTGTCATAACACTTTGCATTCTAGCTATTCGAGATGGGGCCCCGCCATCGTACTGAAAATCCAAATGTTGGTGGAGAACCCGAGGGGGTTCATGGGCAAGAAGCTGAGGTGGCCGAAAATGCACCGCAGGTTCAAGAACCGAGCACTGCACAGATCTTGGCCACGATGGCCACTGCTATGAACACTATCGCCCAGTTTGTGACACAGCAGGGTCAGCCAGGGGTCGTTGGAGGTAATCAGGCTGCGAGAGCCGGAGGTAGTGGCCCTACCGGAGGTAATCTGTATGACCGGTTCATTCATCATGGGGCCTATACTTTCTTTGGAGAACCGGACGATATGAAGGCTGAGATGTGGCTAAGGAAGTTTGAGATAGTGGCAGCAATACTCGAGTGCCATGATGACAAGAAGATTACTTATGCCACTTTCCTTCTCGAGGGTGATGCTGAAGATTGGTGGCATACCGTCAGTGAGAAATGGGAAGCCAATGGGGTTCATCATTCGTGGGCCGACTTTGTCCGAGAATTCCGAGACAAGTATATATCGGTGGTTGCCCGCGAGAGGCGTCAATCAGAGTTCATAAACCTGAAACAGGGGAGTATGACAGTAGATCAATATAAGGCTACTTTTACCCGGCTTTCCCGTTATACACCAGCTTTGATTCAGCCAGAGGACATGAAGATCCAGAGGTTCATCCTGGGTTTGAGGAGGGATATTATGCTGAACTTGTCTGCAAATGATTTTCCTAACTATGCTGCAGTAGTCCGAGCCGCCTTGAGATATGAGAAACGCAAGGCCGATGTGTTAGCCGAGACCAGTCAATCGAGTAAACGGTTTCAGTCTCAGAGTCAAGGGTACCAGGGGCAGGCTGTATCAGTTGGGCAGAGTTCACAGCCGAGGCAGACTCAGAGTTATACAGGGCCTACTCAGACTCAGTCACGACCAGTTCAGAGTCAGACTCAGAGTCAGTTCCGTCCAGCAGTTTCCCGTTCGTAGCAGGGTAGTTCAGCTACCTCTACTTACAGAGCTCCTTCGGGAGGCACTGTTGCAAGACGTCACCAGCAGTGCAGCTTCTGTCAGCGCCAGGGCCACACTGAGGATGTTTGTTGGAAGAAACATAACAAATGTACAGGTTGCAGTAGTGATCAGCACAGGGTTAAAGACTGTCAGAAATTTAAGAACCCTAGGGATCAGACATCAGCTCAGAACTCTCAGACCAGGGCACCAGCTGCAACACCACCACCACGAGGTCAGGCCCGTGTATTTGCTTTGGATGCTGAGGAGCTTCCGGATACAACTGCTGTGGTAGAAGGTATTTTTCTTCTTAATGATCAATCAGTTAAGGTTTTAATTGATTCCGGGGCTTCGCATTCTTTTATTACTCCTACTTGTGCACAAAATGCTAAATTGAAACATGATAAACTGTTGCATGAGATTGTGGTTTATACTCCTATGGGTCCGAAGTTTGTTTCTAGATCTATTTGCAGAGCATGTAGTATTTTTATTGAGGGTCGTGTTTTTCCTGCTGATTTGATTATCCTACCCTTCAATGACTTTGAAATTATATTGGGGATGGACTGGTTAAGTAAATATTATGCCCAGCTTGATTGTAGAAAGAAGATTGTGTATCTAGAAATGCCTGACCAGCCTATACTTAAAATAGTTGGTAGTAGAAAATCTACGGGAACTCCTATTATTTCTTCTATTAGGGCATCTAAATTATTGAGCAAGGGTTATGAGGCTTATCTTGCATATTTGATTAATCAACCTGGGGATCAATTGAAATTGAATGATGTACCTATCGTGAGGGAGTTTCCGGGGGTCTTTCCTGAGGAATTACCTGGGTTACCGCCTGATAGAGAGATAGAGTTCAAGATTGATTTATTGCCGGGGACTTCACCTATCTCTAGGACTCCGTATAGAATGGCTCCACCTGAATTGCAGGAATTGAAAGTTCAATTGCAGGGCTTGCTTAAGAAGGGATTCATTCAACCGAGTTCTTCACTGTGGGGCGCGCCAGTTCTATTTGTTAAAAAGAAAGACGGATCTCTTCACTTATGCATTGATTATCGGGGTCTTAATCAGGTAACCATCAAAAATAAATATCCTTTGCCTTTAATTGAAGAGTTATTTGATCAGTTGCAAGGCGCCAGGGTATTCTCTAAATTTGATCTGAGGCAGGGCTATTATCAGCTGAGGATTAAGAAATATGATGTTCATAAAACTGCTTTCAAAACTCGATATGGCCATTATGAGTTTGTTGTCTTGCCATTTGGTCTTACTAATGCTCCCGCCGCATTCATGGATTTAATGCAAAGAGTATTCCGTCCTTACCTAGACCAATTTGTGGTCATATTCATTGATGATATTCTTGTCTATTCTAAATCTGAGGCGGAACATGAACAGCATCTCATAATTGTGTTGCAGACTCTTCAGGAGCATCAGTTGTTTGCAAAGTTTAGTAAATGTGAATTCTGGCTTAAGCAAGTTGCTTTTCTGGGCCATATTATCTCGCAGGATGGTATTTCTGTTGATCCAGCGAAGATTGAAGTTGTGTTATCTTGGAAACGACCTGAAACTGTTACAGAAATTCGTAGCTTCCTTGGTTTAGCTGGGTATTATCGGAGGTTTGTCAAAGATTTCTCTAAGATCGCAGGGCCTTTAACTCAACTTACTCAGAAGAAAACAGTATTTGACTGGAGTGATAAATGCGAGGCCAGCTTCTAGGAATTGAAGAAGAGGTTGACTACAGCTCCTATCCTTGCGTTACCTGAGGGTTATGATAATCTGGTGATCTATAGTGATGCTTTGAAGGAAGGTCTGGGTTGTGTATTGATGCAGAATGGCCGGGTTATTGTTTATGCTTCCAGGAAACTAAAACCTTATGAACTCAACTATCCGACTCATGATCTGGAGCTTACAGCTATCATTCTTGCATTAAAGAAATGGCGTCATTATCTCTGGGGCAACAAGTTTGAAATCTTTACAGATCATAAGAGTTTGAAGTATCTGTTTTCACAAAAAGAGTTGAACATGAGGCAGAGGCGTTGGCTGGAATTACTTGAGCACTATAACTGCACTATTAACTCTCTTCCGGGCAAGACCAATATTGTTGCTGATGCTTTGAGCTGAAAGGCTACTGTTGCTAGTTTGATTATCAAGAATTGGGAATTCATGGAAGAATTATGCTTGTGGAAGCCTAGTACTTCAAATTCTGGTATTCAATTCGCAAGTTTGCAGATTCAATCTCTGTTATTATCCAGGATTCGAGAAGCTCAACAAGCTGATCTTCAATTGTTGAAAGTCTTAGAGAATTCTAAAGGGGGAGGTCAGATTTTAAACTGCACGACGATGGTATTCTCAAATTCAAAGGTAGAATCTGTATTCCGAATGATCCAACTCTAAAGAAGGATATTCTTGCTGAAGCACACAGTTCCAGATATACTATCCATCCAGGCAGTACTAAAATCTATAAAGATTTGAAGCAGAATTTCTGGTGGAATAATATGAAGAGAGAGATTGCTGACTATGTTGCTCGATGTCTTACTTGTCAGAAAGTTAAAGCAGAACATTAGAGACCTGCAGGGTTGTTGCAGCCTTTGGCTATTCCTGTTTGGAAATGGGATCATATTACCATGGATTTCGTATCATATTTACCGAGGTCTTCGAAGGGTAATGACTCAGTTTGGGTTATTGTGGATAGATTGACCAAGACTTCTCATTTTATTGCTAAAAAGAAGTCTGATTCTCTTGACAAGCTGGTAGAGTTGTATATTGAGAATGTTGTCCGACTTCATGGAATTCCAAAGAGTATTGTGTCAGATAGAGATCCCAGATTCACATCTCAGTTCTGGCAGAAGATTCAGAAAGCTTTGGGCATGACTTTGAATTTCAGTACAGCTTATCATCCTCAGACAGATGGTCAATCCGAGAGAACTATCCTAATCCTCGAGGATATGTTGCGGGCTTGTATTCTGGACTTCGGTAAGAGTTGGGAGAAGTATTTGCCACTAGCAGAGTTCGCCTATAACAATAGTTATCAAGCTACTATTGGTATGGCACCTTATGAGGCACTTTATGGGCGTAAATGTCGGTCTCCTCTTTATTGGGATGATGTTGGTGAAATGAAGACGGTCGACCCTACTCTCTTACCTGAAATGAACAAAATGATTGATCATGTACAGCTTATCAGAAAAAGAATGCTTACAGCACAGAGCCGGCAAAAGAGTTATGCAGATAGACGCCGTCGTGATCTGAAATTTGTTGTGGGGGATCGAGTATTTCTGAAAATTTCTCCTCGCAAGGGTTTGATTCGGCATGGTAAATGAGGTAAACTCAGTCCTCGATATGTGGGACCATTTGAGATAACTGAAACTGTTGGTGAATTGGCTTACCGTGTGATAACCCGAACCTGGCATGCATTTAATTGCATTTAACTAAGTGACATCTTAAATGTTAGCATTTGATTTGTGTTTATTTTTAGTTAAACATTTATTTGAAGCTTTATTTTCATATTTCTTTTAGAAGTAATTAGAATAATACTTGAGCTAATTATTTTAATGGAATATCAACTATTTTTCATATTGATGTCAATCGGTTTTATTTTTCTTGTACTTAAAGGCTCGATTTTCAATTAAATGAAAAGTAGCTTCGAGTCGGAGTAAATTTTGAACCATGATTACTCTTCAAAAATTATATTTTCTTAAATTCTTTGAGATTTAGTTGCTATTCTTTTATTGACGCAAAGTGCATAGCATATCGAGAGAGATAGTTAGGAAGCGATTTCCAGTCCTCAGCAAATAGTGAAAACTAGCATTTAGTGTTTTAATTTTAGTGTTTTAAGTTGTATTTAACTAGAATTGGATTTATGTTAGTTGTTTTAGCTTTAAAATACATGAAATAAGCCTATTTGACCAAGTTTAAGTTAGTTTGACCAAAGCCTTGACCATTTGACCATTGTCATTCTTTATTTAAGCATGAAATAAGAAATAAAAGAAGAAAAACCAGAAAAATAAAGAGCCATGGCCGAAACCATGGAGGAAAAAGAAAAAAAAAACATTTCAACTTCAAATCTTCATTTCGTCGCGTGAGCTTGTGCGGGGTGGTTTCCGAGGCATCCAGCGTGGTTTCCCTAGCGTCTAGGAGCGTCTAAGGTGAGGGTTTCATCGTTATTTGCGCATTTGAAATATTTGTATCTAAACTTTGATTTTTAGATTTTATGCGTAGATCGTTAGTTTAATCATTTTAATGCTTAAAGAATGTTCCTTGTTAATTGTAGAACATGTATTTATAGCTTTTTAACATTTTCTGCGGTTGAATATCGAATTTGAAATATAAATTGTGTAATGAATAGTAAATTATGAATAGTAAACCCCCGTTTCGATGCAATTGCTCCGTTACGTGTTCTGTTGATGTAGGAAGATGCTAGATATGCTAGAATGCCTAAATGTGTGGTTTAATTGGAATGTGTAATGGAAAAACGGAGAAAAACGGCTTAGTGAAAGTCGGGGTTGTTTCGGTCGAGTTTGGCGTTTTCTTATTTTGCGTGATGGCATTGTTTCGGGAGGCCATGGAAGCACTTTTGGTGAGATTATGGCATTGGTTGGGTGATCGGTTGAGGTAGTTGTAGTTCAAACGAGCAAAGGAGGAAATCGGGACTTTGCGTGAATTCTAGGGTAAAGTAGGGTTTTGGGGTCTTTAGACGTGCCTTATGGTGACCTAGGAGGATTGGTGAAGTCGGTTTCCAAAGCTCGTGGCTCGTTTGAAAGTAGTAGCGTTTGAAAGTTGGGGTCATTTTTGGGACTTTGTGTGTTTTCATAGTATAATGCTTATAGAATGTTTATAATGCTTATAGAATTTTTATAATGCTTATAGAATGTTTATATTGCTTATAGAATGTTTATAATGCCTATAGGATACTTGTTATTGCTTGATAAGGTTAATTGGTGTTGTTCTTGTTACTTGTTTGATTGTAAATGCTTGTTAATGCTTATTACGCTTGTTAGAGTTGTTTATTGATTGAAATGTTTATCAATTGTTGACAATGATTGATATCTTTTTTATCGCTCGTTTATCGCCTTGTATCGAGTCTTGCATTGTATAGTGTCCTGCGCGTGAGTGATGGGCCTCTCTGGGTAGCCTCAGGTTGCCAGTGTTGGTTACTCTAGCTCCGTGGCTATTCCCTCTTCTCGCTTGGGTTGCCTCCCAAGGAGATTTGGGTCGTAGATTGATGGTTACTCCCGGGGTATTCCAAACTGGTGTTATAAGGTGGTTGCGCGCTTATTGTCATCGTTGTCAACATCAAGCTCGAGATTGATGTATCGCTCGTGAAATGGTATATTGCTCGTAAGAGTGAACCATAGCCTTCAGAGTGTGGTATAGCTTTGAATGGCTGTGTTAATGCTTTCAATAATTGCTTATTGTATTGATTGTTTGTCTTGATTGCTTATTTACCAGTTATATTGCTTAACTTCCTTAATTGCATTGCACGGTCTTCTTTCTCTCCACCTCCATATCTGTCTCGCCCTCACTAAGTATACGTGTTGTGTATACTCACTCCTCACCACCACATTTCAGGAAATGACATGTTAGCTGAAAAGTTCGTGATTTCGTGAAAGTTCATGCCTGAAGAGTTGTCTTGCGTGCCTATGTGGCTTGAGTGTCGAAGTTGTAAAGATATATGCTTTCATATGTTGTATGTATTTATTGTTAAAAGAAATGTAATTTAAATCTAGCTAAGTAGTTGAGATGAATTGATAAGCTAGTTTATGTAATCAGTTAGTATAGCTTAACTTCAAAACATGTTTGTATTGTTTAAAGGAAGAGTTAGAATAGTCTAGTACTTGCAAATGTATGTATATTTGCCTGTGGTTGCTTGTTGAGAACAAGGCTCGGATGGCCTTGAGGTGGTTGAATGTTTGGACATAGTATTGGTCCACTTATGTGCTGTCGCAAGTTTGCTTTTTGCCTAGAAATAGGGGAGACTCCGTCCGTTTTCCCTAAAAATTATGCCCGGGTTTGGATTTGGGTTGTGATTAGATCGATTGATAGAACTCCCGGTCTCATGAGGGATCGGGTTGTTATAGGTGGTATCAGAGCTTGTCTAGCTCATAAGTCGGGACAGGGTCCTCGATCTGGTGGGTAGTAACCCTTGAATGTGTGCTTGTTAAGTGTGTCTTGAAAGTGTTTGCTTGTATGTGAGATTGTGTGTCTTGACTTGAATGTATGCACTTATGTGATATAGTTATGTGTTATGTGTTAAATGTTTCTCAAGAAAGGTGAAATGTCTAGTTGTGTATTGAATTGACCTATTGAATTGGCATCGTGAATCAAATCGACCTCGTGAATTGTTAGTTGCTTGAAGTATTGCTTGTAATGTGTGTATTGGAATGTCTTGAATTGGTTGTGCCGTGATTTGAATTGATTATGTTGTGCTTGAATTGATTGTCATGTTTGAATGACTTTGATGATTAAATGGTTTTGTGAACTCTTGTGTAAACTTGCTTACATAATAGTTTAAGGCATGTGTATAAATGTGATATATTAGCATTCATACATGTCCCGTGGAAATGGTAAGAAAGACTTCTTCCTCCCCTGAAGAAAGTGGTTCACCGCTGGCTTTTCAAGGTGCATGGATTGGCAGGAAGTGAATGGCATTTGACTAGCCTTATTTGGGAGTTGGTGTTTGTTTATGGAGCTCAGTTGTTGGCATACTTCTAAGACTCTTATTTGTGAATGGCAATCATAAAAAAAAAAAAAAAAAAGAGAAAAGAGATAACTTTCTTTGGGGTTTCTGTATGATGGCTCTTGGTAGCATTCTTGGGTTTCTTACTGGGTATTCTTTGGAGACTTCTATTGGCACTACTTGATAGACTTGGCTATTGGGCTTTCAGTTGGACTTACTGCATGGTATTATCTATGGTATATATGTCTCGGTCTTTATTGGAGTGTTATTGGTATTCCTTATTGGAAATTCTTCAATGGCATTCTCTAGGATTCTTCGTGGTCATTTATTTAGTATTACTTATTGGGCAAAACTTGGTACTTTCTTATTGGAGCATTGTTTCGGATATCTTCTTCAGTGTTCCTTAGTAGGTTTGGTATTTGGAGTTCCTATCAGACTTATTGTATAATACTACTTGTGGTATTCTTTGAAATTCTTATTGAGCGTTCTATTGGTATTTTCCTTGTTGGCAAGGTTGTATGAAGTTCTCACTTGGCTAACAATGAAGAGGCCTCAGAGTTTGGTCTCGGTATATTGTTCACCAGTTCGGTGGTTATGTAATACCCGAGCCCGAAATGTGAATTTTCTTGTTTATTATTTTGAAAATTTTATTTCCTTAAATTCTTTGTGAATTAATTGTTACTTTCTCGCTGTCGTAACGTGCATTGCATTTAAGGAGCGATAGCTAGAGAACGATTTCTAGTCCTCATCATATAGTGAAACTAGTATTTAGATGACTTAAATTTTCTAGTTTAATTGTTGCTAGCTGAAAATTTAATATGTGTTAGTTATTGAGCTTAAAAATGCACAAAAATAGAGCCCTTGACCAAGTTTTAAGTTGTTTGACTTGGACCTTTGACCCTTTGACCATTTAACACTTAAATAAGCATTTAACTAAGCAAAATAAAAAAAACAAAGCAGCTGAAAACAGTGAGGACCAGGCCGAAACCAAGAAGAGAGAAAAAAAAAAGATTTCAACCTTTCAATCGTTCAATCTTCGCGTGAGCTCGTGCGGGGTGATTTCTGAGGCAACTAGCGTTGTTTTCCTAGCGACTAGGAGTACCTGAGGTGAGGGAATCATGTTATTTGCGCATTTAAATGTTTAGTGTATCAACTTTGCAATTTTTAGATTTTATCTGTAGATTATTGTTTAAAGTGTTTTGATGCTTCTAGTATGTTCCTTGGCATTTGTAGAACATGTATTTATAGCTTTTTAACATTTTCTGCGGTTAAATGTTGTGATTGCAAATTAAATTGTCAATTGAATAGTGTTTTATGAATAGTAAAACCTTGAAACGTTGAAGTTGCGATGTTATGCTTTCCGTTGATGTAGAAATGTGCTAGGTATGCTAGAATGCCTAAATGCATGGTTTGTTTGGGTTGCGTAGTGGAAAAAACGAGAATTATGCCTTTGGGAAAGTCGGGGTCGTTTAGGTCGACTTTAGCATTTTCTCGTTTTGCGTGTTGGCATTACTTCGGGAAGCCATGGAAGCACTTTTGGTACGATTATGGCGTTGGTTGGGTGTTTGGTTGTTATAGTTGTAGTTCAAACGAGAAAGGGGGAAATCGGGGCTTTGCGCGAGTTCTAGGGTAAAGTAAGGTTTCGGGGTCTTTAGACGTGCCTTATGGTGACCTAGGAAGTTTGGCGAAGTCGGTTTCCAGAACTCATGGCTCGTTTGGAAATGGTAGTGTTTTGATAGTTGGGGCCGATTTGTGTTTTTGTGTGTTTTCTTGACTTTATGCCTATAGAATGCTTAGGATTGCTTGAAATACTTGTTTGAGTTGTTTTGGGTTGAAATGCTTATCAATTGCTGCTATTGCGTGCGAGAGTAACCTACTTTGTTATTCTCCCACGTGTGGCTTTATCGCTTGTTTATCGCCTTGTATCGAGTCTTGCATTGCATAGTGTCTCGCGCGTGAGTGATGGGCCTCTCTGGGTAGCCTCGGGTTGCCAGTGTTGGTTGCTCTAGCTCCGCTGCTATTCCCTCTTCTCGCTTGGGTTGCCTCCCAGGGAGATTTGGGTCGTAGGTTGAACGATACTTCTGGGGTATTCCAAACTGGTGTTATAAGGTGGTTTGGGCCGGCGCGTCGTCATCGAAATTGTGTTTGAAAGTTGCTCGTGAAAAGAGTATCGTATCCTTTGAATAAGTGTTTGCAGCTTTAAATACTTGTCTTGCTTTATTGTTGGCTTTGGTTGTATCTTTATATGATTTTTGTGTATTGCTTGGCTAATTGCATGGCATACTCCTCTCATCTCCGTCCTTGAGACCAATTGCCCTCGCTGAGCAATAGTTTTTGCTCATTCCTCTCTATACTATATTTTTACAGGAGTAGTTGAGGCAGACCCTCTCGAGGTAATAGAGGAGGAGGAGCAGGTGGAGGTGTTTCTGTGATAGCACTTCTCTGCTTTGCTGGTGGTTGGTTACCAGATTTTGTGCGAACCTTGCTTGTTATGTATATTGCGTGGAGGTCGCTTAATTTTGAGGCTTGTAGCCTTGTATGTATTTTCTAGTTTGAGGCCTCTACGGTCTTATGTTGTATAAGTTGAAAGAATGTAAAGTTGTAACTTACACTCTTGTGACTAGTAAGAAAATGCATGCTATTGGAATTGATTAGTGGCATAAATACTTGTGTAGTATGCATATCATTTTTGGTTTGGAAAGTTGGATAATAAGAAATGTATGTTTTTAAAGAAAGTTGGCTTGTTTTGATTATTATATGGCTTTCGCAAGTGTTATATTGATTTTAGGGTTTTCGGATCGTCCGCAGTACAGAGAAGACTCCGTCCGTGTGTCGGGTCCGGGCTTGGCCTTTTGCGGGGTCGAGTCGGGGCGTGACCTCTTTAGGTGGTATCAGAGCATGATAGTCTTGCATGAGCCGGGATATGATTCTCTGTCTGTGGGGTAAAGGTCTAAAATGCTAAAGTGTTTATGTATGATTGCTAAGTGAAAAGAAAATGTTATAGTATGACTTTGTGAACTTGGAATGTTTATGTGTTTAAGTGAAATAATTTGGCAAGTTAAACTTGTCTTATGTGAATTGTGTGATAGAATATTGGATTGTTATTGACTTGAGTGTTATCTAATCTTATGTGCTATATTTCTATCTATAAACTGCTTTTAAATGTTGCCAACTATTGTGAGTTGCTACTATGCCGCCACGTCGTGGTACTCAAGGTATAGGATCAGATGAAGAGGCAGCAGAACAGGGTCAGCAGCCGTTGCCTGAGCAGTTTATGGCTACTATGACTACTGCAGTAGACCGGATTACACAAGTGCTGCATGAGCAGAGGCAGGACAGGAATAATCCCCAGGGAAATCAAGCTAATCCTGGTGGACAGGGGTACAGAGTTGAGAATAATCAGTTAGATAAATTTCTGAGGCACGAGCCGGGAAAGTTCTTCGGAGAGCCGGATGATGAGGCCGCCGAGAGATGGATTGATCGAGTTGAGAAGATTTTCACTGCTTTGAGGTACACCGATGAGGCAAGAATAGATTATGCGTCATTTCTGTTTGAGGGTGATGCAGAGCAGTAGTGGAATACTGTCAGATTGAGGTGGGATTGTGAGGATGTTCCACATTTATGGGATGATTTTGTAAGTGAGTTTCGAGATAAGTATATTCCCGAGATAGCTATGGAAAGGAGGGAAGATGAGTTTGTGGCCCTGAAGCAGGGAAACATGACTGTTGCACAGTACGAGGCTAGGTTTGTTAGCCTGTCGAGGTATATGCCCGAGTTGGTACGGCCGGCTAGGAGGATGATTCATAGGTTTGTCCGTATGCTGAGAATGGACATACAGTTGCATTTGACTAGGCAGACCTACACTACTTTTCCCGAGGCATTTCAGGCAGCCTCGAAGTTTGAGAAATGGAAGGCTGAGATGTTAGCTGAGAGCAGTCAGCCGAGTAAGAAGCAGTACTTGGGCCAGAGCAGCCAGAGTCAGCCGAGGCAGTATCAGACTTCTGCACAGGTTCCTCAGCAACGTCCGTATCAGCCACAGCAGCAGATTCAGGCTAGGCCAGCTGTGACTAGACCCCAGCAGGGAGCTATAGTTCGTACTAATACCAGAGCCCCAGCACCTACGGGAAACACTGCAATTAGGCAAAATCAGCAGTGTAATTATTGTAATCGATCAGGGCATATTGAGGCTAACTACTGGAGGAAGAGTGGTAAATGTACGGGTTGTGGCAGTGATGACCATAGGGTGAGAGATTGCCCTAAGTATAACAATGTTTAGGGCCGTGGTGGAGGCCAAGGTGTTCAGAATAGGGCTGCAGGTGCACGTCCAGCACAGAGAGTTCAGGCTAGGGTCTTTGCACTAGATGCGGAGGAGCTGCCCGATACTACAGCTATTGTGGAAGGTACCTTTCTTCTCAATACTCAGCCAGTTAAAGTTTTGATTGATCCCGGAGCTACACATTCGTTTATAACTCCTGCATGTGCACGATCTGTGAATGTTTGCATTGATAAATTGCCGCATGAAGTTGAAGTTAGTACTCCTTTGGGTGCAAAATTTGTTACTGAGTCTATTTGCAAATCTTGTGATATATGTATTGAGAACCGTAAATTTCCTGCTGATTTAATTATATTGCCATTCCGTGACTTTGAAATCATTTTGGGAATGGACTGGTTGGGGAAGTATTATGCTCAGTTGGATTGTAGAACAAAGGTTGTTTATCTTAAGGTTCCTGACCTACCGATACTAGAGATTGTTGGGAACTGCAGGGCTGCCCGAATTCCACTTTTATCAGCGATCAAGACTTCTAAGTTGTTGAATAGGGGTTGTGAAGCTTACTTAGCTTATTTGATCAATCAGCCTGCTGATAAGTTGAGTTTGAATGAGGTTCCTATTGTTAGAGACTTCCTTGGTGTATTTCCCGAGGAATTACCGGGTTTACCACCGGATAGGGAGATTGAGTTCGTGATTGATCTTGTGCGAGGCACTGCGCCAATTTCTAGGAGTCCTTATAGAATGGTATCAGCTGAACTTCAGGAGTTAAAAATTCAGCTTCAGAACTTGCTTGAGAAAGGGTTTATACAACCTAGTTCTTTGCCGTTGGGTGCGCCTGTGTTGTTTGTGAGAAAGAAAGACGGCACGCTACGGTTATGCATTGATTACAGGGGACTTAATCAAGTCACGATTAAGAATAAATACCCCTTGCCGTTGATTGAAGAGTTGTTTGACCAGTTGCAGGGTGCGAGTGTTTACTCCAAATTTGATTTGAGGCAGGGTTACTATCAACTTAGGATTCGGAGTGATGATATACCGAAGACGGCTTTCAGGACTAGATATGGCCACTATGAATTTGTTGTATTGCCGTTTGGATTGACGAATGCACCAGCCGCATTCATGGACTTGATGCAGAGGGTTTTCCGACCTTACCTTGATCAGTTTGTCGTGATCTTTATTGACGACATTTTAGTGTATTCGAAGAACGAGGCTGAACATGAGCAATACTTGAAGATTGTGCTTCAGACTTTGCAGGAAAACAAGCTTTTTGCTAAATTCAGCAAGTGCGAGTTCTGGTTGAATCAGATATCTTTTCTAGGCCATATCATTTCAGACCGAGGAATTTCAGTGGACCCAGCTAAGATTGAAGTTGTTTCATCTTGGAAGAGACCTGAGACGGTGTCAGAGATTCGGAGTTTTCTTGGTTTGGCAGGTTACTACCGGAGATTTGTTAAAGACTTCTCCAAAATTTCTGGACCTTTGAGCCAGTTGACTCGGAAGAAAGTTGCTTACAATTGGGATGCCAAGTGTGAATCTAGTTTCCAAGAATTGAAGAAGAGACTAACTACAGCTCCTATACTAGCTTTACCTGAGGGAACAGAGAACTTCGTTGTCTACAGTGATGCATCTAAAGAAGGTTTGGGCTGTGTTTTAATGCAGAATGGTAAGGTGATTGCCTATGCTTCTAGGAAATTGAAACCTTATGAAGTCAATTACCCTACACACGATCTTGAGTTAGCTGCAGTTGTGTTTGCTTTGAAGAAGTGGCGTCACTACTTGTGGGGTTGCAGATTTGAAATATTTACTAACCATAAGAGTCTCAAGTATTTGTTTTCACAGAAGGATCTGAATATGAGGCAGCAGAGATGGCTAGAGCTATTGGGTGGTTATAACTGTTCTATTAACTACGTGCCAGGTAAGGCAAATGTTGTTGCTGATGCTTTAAGCCGAAAGGCTACTGTTACAAGCTTGATTATCAAGGATTGGGAGACTTTGGAAGAAATTTGTTCATGGAAGCGAGAAGCTACTGAGGTAGGGATTCGATTTGCTAGTTTGCAGATTCAGTCAGGATTGCTAGCACAGATCAGAGAGGCTCAGAAGACTGATCCTCACATCTTGAAGATCCAAGAAAAGTCAAAAGGGGGAGAGTCAGAGTTTAAATTACATGCAGATGGCATCTTCAGATTCAGGGATAGAGTATGTGTTCCTGATGATCCGACTTTGAAGAATGAGATCCTGTCCGAGGCACATAATTCGAGGTATACGATTCACCCGGGTAGTACTAAAATGTATAGAGATTTGAAACAACACTTCTGGTGGAACAATATGAAGAGGGAGATTGCTGGGTATGTATCCAGATGTTTGACTTGTCAGAGGGTTAAAGTTGAGCATCAGAGGCCAGCCGGACTTCTACAGCCGTTGTCGATTCTGCAATAGAAGTGGGTACATATAACAATGGACCTTGTGACCGATCTTCCTAGATCTCCGGGAGGATGTGATTCTGTTTGGTTTGTTGCGGACCGCTTGACTAAAGTTACACATTTTATTCCCGTGAACAAACAGGATAGCCTTGATAAGCTAGCTGAATTGTATGTTGCTAATATTGTGAGATTGCATGGTGTGCCACAGAGTATAGTGTCAGATAGAGATCCCATATTTAGATCTCGTTTTCGGCAGAAGTTGCAAGAGGCCATGGGAACTAAGTTGAGCTTCAGTACTACATATCATCCGCAAACTGATGGCCAGTCTGAGAGAACCATCAGGATCTTGGAAGACATGCTTCGGGCATGTGTGCTTGACTTTGGGAAGAATTGGGAAAAGTTTTTGCCTTTAGCGGAGTTCGCCTACAACAATAGTTATCAATCTACTATAGGTATGGCTCCCTACGAGGCGTTGTATGGTCGTAAATACAGATCCCCATTATATTGGGAAGAGGTTGGAGAGATGAGAACAGTTGATCCGACTGTGTTACCTGAGATGATTAAGATGGTAGATAATGTTCACCTTATTCGCCAGCGTATGCTTACAGCCCAGAGTCGTCAGAAGAGTTATGCAGATAAGCACCGTCAGGATCTTGAGTTTAATTTGGGAGATTGGGTGTTTCTTAAGATTTCTCCACGGAAGGGATTGATTCGGCACGGTAAAAGCGGGAAGCTTAGTCCCAGGTATGTGGGTCCGTATGAGATCACCGAAAAGGTAGGTCCTTTGGCTTATCGATTAGCTTTGCCTCCGAGCTTGTCGAGACTGCATGATGTGTTCCATGTGTCTATGTTGAAGAAGTATCATCCAGACCCTTCACATGTACTTGAACCAGAGCCTTTGCAGATTGAAGAAAAGTTGTCTTATGAAGAGAAACCGATTCGAATTGTGGATCAGAAAGTTCAGGAGCTTCGCAGGAAGAGTATTCCGTTAATAAAGGTTCTGTGGAATCATCATGGGTTTGAGGAAGCAACTTGGGAAAGAGAGGACTAGGTTCGGGATCAGTATCCGGAGTTGTTTGTCGACCAGGTAGGAATTGCGTGGGCGCAATTATTTTAAGGGGGAGAGGGTGTAATACCCAAGCCCGGAATGTGAATTTTCTTGTTTATTATTTTGAAAATTTTATTTCCTTAAATTCTTTGTGAATTAATTGTTACTTTCTCGCTGTCGCAACGTGCATTGCATTTAAGGAGCGATAGCTAGAGAACGATTTCTAGTCCTCAGCACAGAGTAAAACTAGTATTTAGATGACTTAAATTTTATATTTTAATTGTTGCTAGCTGAAAATTTAATATGTGTTAGTTATTGAGCTTAAAAATGCACAAAAATAGAGCCTTTGACCAAGTTTTAAGTTGTTTGACTTGGACCTTTGACCCTTTGACCATTTACCACTTAAATAAGCATTTAACTAAGCAAAATAAAAAAAAACAGCAGCTGAAAACAGTGAGGACTAGGCCGAAACCAAGAAGAGAGAAAAAAAAGGATTTCAACCTTTCAATCGTTCAATCTTCGCGTGAGCTCGTGCGGGGTGATTTCCGAGGCAACTAGCGTTGTTTTCCTAACGACTAGGAGTACCTGAGGTGAGGGAATCATGTTATTTGCGCATTTAAATGTTTAGTGTATTAACTTTGCAATTTTTAGATTTTATCTGTAGATTGTTGTTTAAAGCGTTTGATGCTTCTAGTATGTTCCTTGGCATTTGTAGAACATGTATTTATAGCTTTTTAACATTTTCTGCGGTTAAATGTTGTGATTGCAAATTAAATTGTCAATTGAATAGTGTTTTATGAATAGTAAAACCTTAAAACGTTGAAGTTGCGCTGTTATGCTTTCCGTTGATGTAGAAATGTGCTAGGTATGCTAGAATGCCTAAATGCATGGTTTGTTTGGGTTGCGTAGTGGAAAAAACGAGAATTATGCCTTTGGGAAAGTCGGGGTCGTTTAGGTCGACTTTCGCATTTTCTCGTTTTGCGTGTTGGCATTACTTCGGGAAGCCATGGAAGCACTTTTGGTACGATTATGGCGTTGGTTGGGTGTTTGGTTGTTATAGTTGTAGTTCAAACGAGAAAGGGGAAAATCGGGGCTTTGTGCGAGTTCTAGGGTAAAGTAAGGTTTCGGGGTCTTTAGACGTGCCTTATGGTGACCTAGGAAGTTTGGCGAAGTCGATTTCCAGAACTCATGGCTCGTTTGGAAATGGTAGTGTTTTGATAGTTGGGGTCGATTTGTGTTTTTGTGTGTTTTCTTGACTTTATGCCTATAGAATGCTTAGGATTGCTTGAAATACTTGTTTGAGTTATTTTGGGTTGAAATGCTTATCAATTGTTGCTATTGCGTGCGAGAGTAACCTACTTTGTTATTCTCACACGTGTGGCTTTATCGCTTGTTTATCGCCTTGTATCGAGTCTTGCATTGCATAGTGTCTCGCGCGTGAGTGATGGGCCACTCTGGGTAGCCTCGGGTTGCCAGTGTTGGTTACTCTAGTTCCGCTTCTATTCCCTCTTCTCGCTTGGGTTGCCTCCCAAGGAGATTTGGGTCGCAGGTGGAAGGATACTTCCGGGGTATTCCAAACTGGTGTTATAAGGTGGTTTGGGCCGGCGCGTCGTCATCAAAATTGTGTTTGAAAGTTGCTCGTGAAAAGAGTATCGTATCCTTTGAATGAGTGTTTGCAGCTTTAAATACTTGCCTTGCTTTATTGTTGGCTTTTGTTGTATCTTTATATGATTTTTGTGTATTGCTTGGCTAATTGCATGGCATACTCCTCTCATCTCCGTCCTTGAGACCAATTGCCCTCGCTGAGCAATAGTTTTTGCTCAATCCTCTCTATACTATGTTTTTACAGGAGTAGTTGAGGCAGACCCTCTCGAGGTAATAGAGGAGGAGGAGCAGGTGGAGGTGTTTCTGTGATAGCACTTCTCTGCTTTGCTGGTGGTTGGTTACCAGATTTTGTGCGAACCTTGCTTGTTATGTATATTGCGTGGAGGTCGCTTAATTTTGAGGCTTGTAGCCTTGTATGTATTTCCTAGTTTGAGGCCTCTACGGTCTTATGTTGTATAAGTTGAAAGAATGTAAAGTTGTAACTTACACTCTTGTGACTAGTAAGAAAATGCATGCTATTGGAATTGATTAGTGGCATAAATACTTGTGTAGTATGCATATCATTTTTGGTTTGGAAAGTTGGATAATAAGAAATGTATGTTTTTAAAGAAAGTTGGCTTGTTTTGATTATTATATGGCTTTCGCAAGTGTTATATTGATTTTAGGGTTTTCGGATCGTCCGCGGTACAGAGGAGACTCCGTCCGTGTGTCAGGTCCGGGCTTGGCCTTTTGCGGGGTCGAGTCGGGGCGTGACATCTTTAGGTGGTATCAGAGCATGATAGTCTTGCATGAGCCGGGATATGATTCTCGGTCTGTGGGGTAAAGGTCTAAAATGCTAAAGTGTTTATGTATGATTGCTAAGTGAAAAGAAAATGTTATAGTATGACTTTGTGAACTTGGAATGTTTATGTGTTTAAGTGAAATAATTTGGCAAGTTAAACTTGTCTTATGTGAATTGTGTGATAGAATATTGGATTGTTATTGACTTGAGTGTTATCTAATCTTATGTGCTATATTTCTGTCTATAAACTGCTTTTAAATGTTGCCAGCTATTGTGAGTTGCTACTATGCCGCCACGTCGTGGTACTCAAGGTATAGGATCAGATGAAGAGGCAGCAGAACAGGGTCAGCAGCCGTTGCCTGAGCAGTTTATGGCTACTATGACTACTGCAGTAGACCGGATTACACAGGTGCTGCATGAGCAGAGGAAGGACAGGAATAATCCCCAGGGAAATCAAGCTAATCCTGGTGGACAGGGGTACAGAGTTGAGAATAATCAGTTAGAGAAATTTCTGAGGCACGAGCCGGGAAAGTTATTCGGAGAGCCGGATGATGAGGCCGCCGAGAGATGGATTAATCGAGTTGAGAAGATTTTCACTGCTTTGAGGTACACCGATGAGGCAAGAATAGATTATGCGTCATTTCTGTTTGAGGGTGATACAGAGCAGTAGTAGAATACTGTCAGATTGAGGTGGGATTGTGAGGATGTTCCACATTTATGGGATGATTTTGTACGTGAGTTTCGGGATAAGTATATTCCCGAGATGGCTATGGAAAGAAGGGAAGATGAGTTTGTGGCCCTGAAGCAGGGAAACATGACTGTTGCACAGTATGAGGCTAGGTTTGTCAGCCTGTCGAGGTATATGCATGAGTTAGTGCGGCCAGCTAGGAGGATGATTCATAGGTTTGTTCTTGGGCTGAGAATGGATATACTGCTGCATTTGACTGGGCAGACTTATACTACTTTTCCCGAGACATTCCAAGCAGCCTCGAAGTTTGAGAAACGGAAGGCAGAGATGATAGCTGAGAGTAGCCAGCCGAGTAAGAAACAGTACTTGGGCCAGAGTAGCCAGAGTCAGTAGAGGCAGTATCAGACTTTTGTTCAGGCTCCTCAGCAACGTCCGTATCAGCCTCAGTATCAGATTCAAGGGAGGCCAACTATGACTAGACCCCAACAGGGAGGTACAATTCCTACCACTGCCAGAGTCCCCACACCTACGGGAAACACTGTTGTAAGACAAAATCAGCAGTATAACTTTTGTAATCAATCTGGGCACATTGAGGTTAATTGCTGGAGGAAGAGTGGTAAATGCACTGGTTGTGGGAGCAATGAGCATAGGGTAAAAGATTTCCCTAAGTATAAGAATGTTTAGGGCCGTACTAGAGGCCAAGGTGTGCAGAATAGGGCTGCAGGTGCAGGTCCAGCACAGAGGGTACAGGCTAGGGTCTTTGCACTGGATGCGGAGGAGCAGCCCGACACTACAGTAATAGTGGAAGGTACCTTTCTTCTCAATACTCAGCCAGTTAAAGTTTTGATTGATCCCGGAGCTACACATTTGTTTATAACTCCTGCATGCGCACGATCTGTGAATGTTTGCATTGATAAACTACCGCATGAAGTTGAAGTTAGCACGCCTTTGGGTGCGAAATTTGTTACTGAGTCTATTTGCAAATCTTGTGATATATGCATTGAGAACCGTAAATTTCCTGCTGATTTAATTATACTGCCCTTCCGTGACTTTGAAATCATTTTGGGAATGGACAAGTTGGGGAAGTACTATGCTCAGTTGGATTGTAGAACAAAAATTGTTTATCTTCAGATTCCTGACCTACCGGTACTAGAGATTGTTAGGAACTGTAGGGCTGCCCGAATACCTCTTTTATCATCAATCAAGGCTTCTACGTTGTTGAATAAAGGTTGTGAAGCTTACCTAGCTTATTTGATCAATCAGCCTACTGATAAGTTGAGTTTGAATGACGTTCCGATTGTTAAAGACTTCCCTGGTGTATTTCCCGAGGAATTACCGGGTTTACCACCGGATAGAGAGATTGAATTTGTGATTGATCTTATGCTCAGACACTGCGCCAATTTCTAGAAGTCCTTAAAGAATGGCATCGGCTGAACTTCAAGAATTGAAAATTCAGCTTCAGAACTTGCTTGAGAAAGGGTTTATACAACCTAGTTCTTCGCCGTGGGGTGCGCCTGTGTTGTTTGTGAGAAAGAAAGACGGCACACTACGGTTATGTATTGATTACAGAGGACTTAATCAAGTCACGATTAAGAACAAATACCCCTTGCCGTTGATCGAAGAATTGTTTGACCAGTTGCAGGGTGCGAGTGTTTACTCTAAATTTGACTTGAGGCAGGGTTACTATCAACTCAGGATTCGGAGTGACGATATACCTAAGATGGCATTCAGGACTAGATATGGCCACTATGAATTTGTTGTGTTACTATTTGGATTGACGAATGCACCAGCCGCATTCATGGACTTGATGCAGAGGGTTTTCCGACCTAATCTTGATCAATTTGTCGTAATCTTTATTGACGACAATTTAGTGTACTCTAAGAATGAGGCTGAACATGAACAACATTTGAAGATTGTGCTACAGACTTTGCAAGAAAACAAGCTTTTTGCTAAATTCAGCAAGTGCAAATTCTGGTTGAATCAAATATCTTTTCTATGCCATATCATTTCAGATCAAGGAATTTCAGCAGACCCAGCTAAGATTGAAGTTGTTTTGTCTTGGAAGAGGCCTGAGACGATGTCAGAGATTTGGAGCTTTCTAGGGTTGGCAGGTTACTATCGAAGGTTTGTTAAAGACTTTTCCAAAATTTCTGGACCTTTAAGCCAGTTGACTCGAAAGAAAGTTACTTACAACTGGAATGCTAAATGTGAATCCAGTTTCCAAGAATTGAATAAGAGACTAACTACAGCTCCTATACTAGCTTTACCTGAGGGTACAAAAAAATTTATTGTCTACAGTGATGCATCTAAAGAAGGTTTGGGTTGTGTTTTAATGCAGAATGGTAAGGTGATTGCCTATGCTTCTAGGAAGTTGAAACCTTATGAAGTCAATTACCCTACACATGATCTAGAGTTAGCTGCAGTTGTGTTTGCTTTGAAGAAGTGGCGTCATTACTTGTGGGGTAGCAGATTTGAAATTTTTACTGACCACAAGAGTCTCAAATATTTATTTTCACAAAAGGATTTGAATATGAGGCAGCGAAGGTGGCTAGAGCTATTAAGTGGCTACAATTGTCCTATAAACTACGTGCCAGGTAAGGCAAATGTTGTTGCAGATGCTTTGAGCCGAAAGGCTACTGTTGCAAGTCTAATTATCAAGGACTGGGAGACTTTGGAGGAAATTTGTTCATGGAAGCCAGAAGCTACTGAGGTAGGGATTCGATTTGCTAGCTTACAAATTCAGTCGGGATTGCTAGCACAGATCAGAGAGGCGCAGAAGACTGATCCTCACATCTTGAAAATCCAAGAAAAAGAAAAAAGGGGAGAGTCGGAGTTTAAATTATATGCAGATGGTATCTTCGGATTCAGGGACAGAGTGTGTGTTCCTGGTGATCCGACTTTGAAGAATGAGATTCTGTCCGAGGCACATAATTCAAGATATACGATTCACCCGGGCAGTACTAAAATGTATAAAGATTTGAAACAACACTTCTGGTAGAACAATATGAAGAGGGAGATTACTGGGTATGTATCTAGGTGTTTAACTTGTCAGAGGGTTAAAGTTGAGCATCAGAGGCCAGCCGGGCTTCTGCAACCGTTGTCGATTCCGCAATGGAAATGGGTGCATATAACAATGGACCTTGTGACCGATCTTCCTAGATCTCCGAGAGGATGTGATTCTGTTTGGGTTGTTGTGGACCGATTGACTAAGGTTTCACATTTTATTTCTGTGAACAAATATGATAGCCTTGATAAATTAGCTGAGCTCTATGTTGCTAATATTGTGAGACTTCATGGTGTACCACAGAGTATAGTGTCAGATAGAGATCCTAGATTCAGATCTCGTTTTTGGCAGAAGTTGCAAGAGGCCATGGGAACTAAATTGAGCTTCAGTACTGCATACCATCCACAAACTAATGGCCAGTCTGAGAGAACTATCAGGATCTTGGAAGACATGCTTCGGGCATGTGTGTTAAACTTTGGGAAGAATTGGGAGAAGTTTTTGCCTTTAGCGGAGTTCGCCTACAATAATAGTTATCAATCTACTATAGGTATGGCTCTCTATGAGGCGTTGTACGGTCGTAAATGCAGATCCCCATTGTATTGGGAAGAGGTTGGAGAGATGAGAACAGTTGATCCGACTGTGTTACCTGAGATGATTAAGATGGTGGATAATGTTCACCTTATTCGCCAGCGTATGCTTACAGCCCAGAGTCGTCAGAAGAGTTATGCGGATAAACACCGCTGGGATCTTGAGTTTGATTTGGGAGATTGGGTGTTTCTTAAGATTTCTCCTCGAAAAGGGTTGATTCGGCACGGTAAGAGCGGGAAATTTAGTCCCAAGTATGTGGGTCCGTATGAGATCACTGAAAATGTGGGTCCTTTGGCTTATCGGTTAGCTTTACCTCCGAGCTTGTCGAGACTACACGATGTTTTCCACGTGTTAATGTTGAGAAAATACCATCCAGATCCTTCACATGTACTTGAACCCTAGCCTTTGCAGATTGAGGAAAAGTTAACTTATGAGGAGAAACCAATTCGAATTGTGGATCGGAAAGTTCAGGAACTTCGCAAGAAGAGTATTTCGTTGGTAAAGGTTTTGTGTAATCATCATGGGTTTGAGGAAGCGACTTGGGAAAGAGAGGACCAGGTTCGGAGTCAGTATCCGGAATTGTTTGTCGACCAGGTAAGAATTGCGTGGACGCAATTGTTTTAAGGGGGAGAGGGTGTAATACCCGAGCTCAGAATGTGGAATTTTCTTGTTTATCTTTCTGAAAATTATATTTTCTTAAATTCTTTGAGATTTAATTGTTACTTCTTTATTGTCGTAAAGTGCATTGCATGCCGAGAGCGATAGTTAGAGAGCGGTTTCTAGTCCTCAGCAAATAGTAAAAATTAGTATTTACTGTTTTAATTTTAGTGTTTTAGTGGTTGTTAGCTAGAATTAAAATTTCATTAGTTATTTTAGCTTTAAAATGCATAAAATAGGCTAAATTGACCAACTTAATTTAGTTGACCAAGGGCTTGACCTTTTGACCAAGGCTTGTCATCTTTTTAAGCTTATAATACATTGCAAAATTAAAAAAAAAAACAAGCTGAAAAAAGAAAGGTGCAGGCCGAAACCAAGAGAGAAGAAAAAAAAACATTTCAACATTCAAATCTTCATTTCTTCGCGTGAGCTTGCACGGGGTCGTTTCCAAGGCATCCAGCGTGGTTTTCCTTGTGACTAGGAGTGTCTAAGGTGAGGGAAGCACGTTTATTTGCGCATTTGATTGTTATGTGTATCAACTTTAAATTTTGGGTTTTATCCGTAGTTTGTTATTTTAATCATTTTGATGCTTAAAGATTGTTCCTTTACAATTGTAGAACATGTATTTGTAGACTTTTAGCATTTTCTACGATTAAATATAGCTATTGTAATTTAAAATGCCAATTCAATAGTAAAATATGAATAGTAAATCCTCGTTTTGATGAAGTTGCTCCGTTATGCGTTTTGTTGATGTAAAAAGTTGCTAGATATGCTAGAATGTCTAAATGCATGATTGGTTTGGATTGTGTAATGGAGAAACGGGGAAAAATGCCTTGGTGAAAGTCGGGGTCGTTTAGGTTGAGTTTAGCGTTTTCTCATTTTGCGTGATGGTATTGTCTCGGGAGGCCATGGAAGCACTTTTGGTGCGGTTATGGCGTTGGTTGGGTGTTTGGTTAGGATAGTTGTAGTTCAAATGAGCAAAGGGAAAAATCGGGGCTTCGCGTGAATTCTAGGGTAAAGTAGGGTTTCGGGGTCTTTAGACGTGCCTTATGGTGACCTAGGAGGAATTGTGAAGTCAGTTTCCAGAACTCGTGGCTCGTTTGGAAGTAGTAGCGTTTGATAGTTGGGGTCGTTTTGTAATTTGTTTGTTTTCTTAATGTTATGCCTATAGAATACTTAATATTGCTTGATATGCTTGTTAGAGTTGATTCTGATTGAAATGTTCATCAATTGTTGCTATTGCGTGCGAGAGTAACCTACTTTGTTATTCTCCCATGTATGGCTCTATTGCTTGATTGCTCGATTGTTGCATTGTATATTGTATTGCATTCATAGAGTCAGGGGCGGTGTGATGGGCCTCTCTAGGTAGCCTCGGGTTGCCAGTGTTGGTTGCTCTAGCTCCGTGTCCTATTCCCTTTCTCGCTTGGGTTGCCTCCCAGGGAGATTTGGGTCGTAGAATTGATGGATACTTCCGGGGTATTCCAAACTGAAGTTATAAGGTGGTTTGGGCCGGCGCGCAGTCATCGAATTCGTGATTGAAAGTTGTTTGTGGAAAGTGAATCGTATCCTTTGAATGAGTGTTTATAGTTTTAATGCTTGTCGTGTTTTATTGTTGGCTTTGTTTGTATCTCTATATGATAATTGAATGAATTGCTTGATTGTTTGCATTGCATTCTCCTCTCATCTCCGTCCTTGAGACCAATAACCCTCGCTGAGCAATAGTTTTTGCTCATTCCTTTCTATACCATATTTTTACAAGAGTAGTTGAAGCTGATCCTATCGAGGTAGTTGAGGAGGAAGAGCAAGTGGAGGTGTTTCCTTGATAGCACTTTCTTTGCTTAGCTGGTGGTTGGTTGCCAGTCTTTTGTGCGGGCCATGCTTGATATATATATTGCTTGGTTGACGCTTCATTTTGAGGCTTATAGCCTTGTATGTAGTTTCTATTTTGAGGCCTAAATGGTCTTATGTTGTAAAAGATTAAAGATTGTAAATGTCACGCCCCAACTCGACCCCACCTATAATCAGTCAGGACGCAACGGAATTTCGGCGGCATAACGACAGTAAACAGATTTCCGAGGTTCTAAACCAACCTCATTAAACCTCATACATCCAGTGATTCCTCAATACAAACAACAACATACAACACAACCATATTATACAATAAAACATCCTCGTTATACGCCTCTGTTCCAACATGACATACAATACCTCAACTTTATCATACATTTCAAAAGTAAGTTGAGACACAACTACAATTTAAACATAGACAAAAGAAAGCCACTAAATTAACATCATTTGGATCATCATCTTATCAACAACTATTACACTAAGAACCGTAAAGCATATAAAAGTCCATTAAACTAATATACATGACATTTAACAACATAGAATCATGGATAAGACTCAGGGACATATGACTCATCCACGAAAGGCACGTTTTCCACATTCTCCTCTTCAGGAGGCACGTACCCGTAATCTTGTGAAAGCACACCTGAAACATGCATTAATAGAGAGTGAGCTTATATACATAAGCCCAGTGAGGATCCGATAGATCTCGACAGTATTCACTACGCTCCTTGGATTTAGTCCTTTGAGCAAGTAAACACACAACAACAATAATAACATAAATAAAGCTATCATCACATAACTATATAACCAATCAATAAGGATACTCTATTTGGTGTAGCTCCAAACGCCATCACGATCTCAACCGTTCTTCTTATAACTCCCCATTACTCACGCACCCGAGGTACCTCACTAGCCCCTTCCCTCCATGACATCTCCGTCATGCGAGCTGGGGGTAGCCTATGGCAGTCATGCCGTTATCAACCCGACAGCCCGACGCTGCCCGAGAGGTGGCACACACATACCAAGACTCCATATTCATCAATCATCATGCAAGCATAAATCAATCAATCAATTGGGAGATCAGCAACAAGAGTGCCCGATTCCCGCATTCAATAATAATCAATCAATAACATCAATATAACATCAATATTAAATTAAACAACAAACAACGTAGTTAGATGACAAAGTAGGCCATCTAACCGGACATGCATAATATACATAATTAAACCCTAAATTACTCAACAACGACTCACCATTCATCACTCGAACACTACCCAACCATCTAAGGCATCGTTCAAGAAATTAAAGAATGACAACCTAAACTTCTAAAATTCATAACTTACAATCTACTAATCCAAACATTGCCAAATCAGTTCCTATCACTCACCCATTCAACCTACTACATTAGCCCTCTCGGAAATCCACCATAACACCTCCAAAACATGCCCGATAACCCTAAAACCCTATGACGTCATGGCTGGATTTTCCGGATTTTCACACAAACAATGTAATCGAAAATTCGGCATTACAACAGCGCTAACACGTAATTATCAAGTATTTAGAAATCGACGGAAATCGATTTCGAGCAACGCAACTCAATTAAATCAACTTTGAACATTTAAATCAAAATTAAATACCCGGAAAATAAAAATTATGCTATATCCGACAGAAACTCGTAGTATTAGTATATAATGATCCCTAGCATGCAAGGAGCAATAATCTAACATCAGATTTCAATTCTAACGGTTCAATCTTCATTTATACGCAAAAACACAAAAATGACATTTTGAGATCTAGAATTTTTCTCTCACCTTAGATGCGATATAAGCCTAGGAATGCGTGCTATGCGTGCCCAACAAGCAGAATCCAAGTCGGTGCGAAGTTTCACGGACAAAAACTAGGTTTTTCTTTGAAAAATTGGATTGAAAGCTTGAGTTTTTCTCTTCTCTTTTTCTCTCCTCAACCTCACGGCAATGTGTGTGTGTGTGATGGTGTTTTTGTGTTGTGTGAGTGTGTGTTGAGGACATTTGCTTATAAGGTCAATTATTTAATTAAAGTCAAAGTTATTTTAATAGGTATTTTTGTGTTTTGAATGACTTTAATTGCATTTTAGTGCTCACCAAGTTAAAATTAATTATGCAACCCCCAAGATATCTCAAGTGAGTTATTTTTAGGTGACAAGAAGTTTTACATTCGAAGAATTCCACCCGAGTCGGCTTAAAACTCGATTTTCGCAAAAGTCGGTGTAAAAACCCTAATAAATTCTTAAGCCGATTTTAAAACCGTTTTCATCAAACACAGGTCTATTAAAGTCCGTGGACTAGGTCTAGAAGGGTTAAAAAGACCAGTTTCAAAATTATAGCGGACGTGTTTCGAAAACACTATTCACTGAAAATCGACGATAAAATTTATGACTCCGTTTTTGATGAAAATTTCATGAATGCACATTTAGCACGTATTAGAAGTATTGAAATCAAAATTATAACTTTCTAGGTCCTATAGCACATAAACAGGTCATATGCACGCAAAACGAGGTAAAGCACGTAAAACGAGATAAGCAGGAAAGTGGGGTTTCACATTCTCCCCCCCTTATAGAAATTTCGTCCTCAAAATTCTTACTTGATGTACGGAAAAGATCTGGGTATTGCTGCTGCATCTGATCTCGTCTCTCCCACGTAGCTTCCTCAATGCCGTGATGCTTCCACAACACCTTAACCATCGGAATCCTCTTCGACCTCAACTCTCGGTCCATCTGATCTAGAATACGAATCGGACGCTCGTCATAAGTCAAATTCTCTCGAAGCTGTAACGGCTCTGGCTCAAGAATATGAGAAGGATCCGGATTGTATTTCCGCAAATTAGACACGTGAAACACATCGTGGACATTAGAGAAGTTCTCCGGTAAAGCCAACCGATATGCCAACTTACCAACCCTGCCAGTAATCTCAAACGGCCCTACAAATCTCGGACTCAGCTTACCACCTTTACCATAACGAGCAAACCCCTTTCGAGGAGACAATCTCAAGAAAACCCGATCTCCAACTGCAAACTCCAAGTCTCGACGACGCTTATCAGCATAACTCTTGAATCTACTCTGCGCCGTAAGCATTCTCTGCCTGATCAACTGAACATTCTCGATCTTCTCAAGAAATTCTGGCATAATAGTCGGATCAATAGTCTTCATCTCTCCTACCTCGTCCCAATATAAAGGTGAACGGCACTTACGACCGTAAAGAGCTGCGAAAGGTGCCATCCCAATAGTAGCTTGATAACTATTGTTATAGGCAAACTCGGCAAGTGGTAGATGTTTCTCCCAGTTCTTCCCGAAGTCCAGAACACAAGCCCTAAGCATATCTTCCAGAATCTGAATAGTCCGCTCAGATTGACCGTCGGTCTGTGGATGATACGCTGTACTGAAGTTCAACTGAGTACCCAAAGTCTCCTGAAGTTTCTCCCACAAACGAGAAGTAAATCGAGGATCTCGATCAGAGACAATACTAGATGGAATACCGTGAAGTCTAACAATCTGATCCAGATAGAGATCCGTCAGCTTTGTAACCTCATCTCCCAACCTCATGGCAATAAAATGAGCTGTCTTCGTCAAACGATCCACGACAACCCAAACTGCATCATTACCCCTCGGTGATCTAGGCAATCCTGTGACGAAGTCCATCGTAATATGCTCCCATTTCCACTCTGGTATAGCCAACGGCTGAAGCAAACCTGCTGGTCGTTGATGCTCGGCTTTCACTCTCTGACAAGTCAAACATCTAGACACAAACTGAGCAACCTCCCTCTTCATGTTGTTCCACCAGAAATGTTGTTTCAAATCCCGATACATCTTGGTTCCACCGGGATGAATAGTATATTTAGAATTATGAGCTTTCTCCAGAATACCTCGTCTCAAGCCCGGTTCATCGGGAACACAAACCCTGTTCCGAAACCGAAGAATACCATCCTCATGCACTTTAAAGTCAGACTGATCATCCGTGATCTGATCCTTGATCTTCTGAAGTTTAACATCAAGCTGCTGAGCTTCCCTGATCTGAGACAACAATAAAGGCTGAATACGGAGATGTGAACACATCACCCCAACCTGAGTCAACTCTGGTCTCCAATAACTAAACTCCTCAAGAACCTCCCACTTCTTGACAGCCAAACAAGAAATACTAGCCTTCCGGCTGAGAGCATCTGCTACAACATTTGCCTTTCCAGGCAGATAATTGATAGAACAATTATAATCTCCAAGAAGCTCCATCCACCTCCGCTGGCGCATATTCAACTCCTTCTGTGAGAATAAATACTTAAGACTCTTATGATCAGTGAAAATCTCGAACTTACTGCCCCACAGATAATGACGCCACTTTTTCAGTGCGAAGACAACTGCTGCCAACTCAAGATCATGAGTCGGATAATTCACCTCATAAGGCTTCAACTTCCTGGAAGCATAGGCAATAACTCGGCCATCCTGCATAAGAACACATCCCAAGCCCTCCTTGGATGCATCACTGTAAATGACCATATTATCGGTCCCCTCTGGTAGAGCAAGTAGTGGAGCGGTAGTTAACCTCTTTTTCAACTCCTGAAATCCACTCTCACACTTCTCGTCCCAATTAAAGATAGTCCGTTTCTGAGTCAACTTAGATAGTGGCCCCGCAATCTTTGAGAAGTCCTTGACAAACCTACGGTAATAACCCGCTAAGCCAAGAAAGCTACGGACATCAGTAACACTCTCTGGCCGCTTCCAAGACATCACCGATTCAATCTTAGTGGGATCTACAGAAATACCACTCTGTGTAATAACATGGCCAAGAAAAGAAATCCGTTGCAGCCAAAATTCACATTTGCTGAACTTGGCAAACAACTGATGCTCCTGCAACTTCTCTAATACAAGCCGTAGATGTTGCTCGTGCTCCAATTCAGATTTAGAATAGACCAAGATATCATCAATAAAAATCACCACGAACTGGTCCAAGTACGGCTGAAAGACTCGATGCATAAGATCCATGAATGCTGCCGGTGCATTAGTCAAACCAAAGGGCATAACAACAAACTCATAATGCCCGTACCGAGTCCTGAAGGCAGACTTCGGAACATCCTCCGCGCGAATCCGAAGCTGATAATACCCCTGCCTCAAATCAAATTTAGAGTAGACTTTGGCTCCCTGAAGTTGATCAAACAACTCATCAATCAGTGGCAAAGGATATTTATTCTTGATAGTCACCTGATTCAAACCACGATAATCTATACATAATCTCAAAGTACCATCCTTCTTCTTCACAAATAAAACAGGAGCTCCCCAAGGTGAAGAACTCTGCTGAATAAATCCTTTCTCCAACAACTCCTGTAACTGAGTCTTCAACTCCTTCAACTCAGCTGGTGCCATCCGGTATGCCGATTTAGAAATAGGTTGAGTACCGGGAACAAGATTAATCACAAACTCTATATCCCTATCTGGCGGCAATCCTGGCAACTCCTCGGGAAATACATTAGGATATTCCCGGATAATAGGGACTTCCTCTAGCTGTAGCTTAACAGATGGCTTGTTGATCAAATAAGCTAGATAACCCGAACACCCCTTACTCACCAACTTAACGGCTTTAGTTGCTGAGATAACAAAACTCGTCTTAGCACCCCGGTTACCCGCTACCTCAACTACTGGCTGATCTGGCAAACGAAACTGTACTACCTTGGTTCTACAGTTTAACTGGGCATCATACTTAGAAAGCCAATCCATACCCAAGATAACATCATACCCCCGGATAGGAAATAAAATAAGGTCCGAAGGAAAATTATGCCCCTTAACATGTATTATACAATCCTTACATACTAAGCCAGTAACATACTTATCAGTCAAAGAGGTACTAATTTCAACCACATAAGGCAATCTTTCAGGTTGCAATTTAACACGTTGCACACAAGCAGGAGTAATGAAAGAATGCGTAGCACCAGAATCAATCAACACCTTAACAAGTTGATCAAGTATAAGAAAGTTACCTTCCACAACTGCAGTCTCCTCAGGCATCTCCTCTAAGTCAACTGCATAAGCCCGAGCCTGAACCCGCTGCTGCTGTGGTACACTGCCCGTAGGCCTACCCTGGTAACCCTGAGTCGCTGCCCGACCCTCAGTCCTCGCATACTTAGGGCAATACTTCGCCCTATGCTCGCTGCTACCACAACCCAAACATGTCCCTGCCTTTACCCTGCAGTCGGACTCCACATGCCCTGGGCGCTTGCAGTAATTACACTGCGATGATGTGGCACTAACACTGCCCCTAGAATAACCAGAAGCTGAAGAAGCAGCTGATACAGCCTGTTGCTGAGGTCTCACCACACTAGGCCTATACTGACCCTGAGACTGGGCTGGCCTATACTGAGTCTGAACCTGATATGGCCTCTGCTGAAACTGAGGCCGATAGTAACTCTGCTGACCCTGTGGCCTATAAGAACCCTGTTGGGCAGGTGGCCTGTAGACAAACTGCTGTACTGGAGGCCTATATAAAACCTGCTGGCCCTGCGGCTGATACGGCCTCTTACTAGGCTGACTGGAGACAATCTGATCCCCTTTCCTCTTCTCTAGTCTAGAAGCTGCATCAAAAGCCTCAGTGAAAATATCATATCGATTCAGAGCCATCACATCCTGAATCTCGGGCTGCAACCCCAACATAAACCTGCGAGTCCTCCGCTCCTCGTCTGCCACATACTCCGGTGCATACCGGGACAATCGAGTAACTGTGGCCTCATATTGAGCCACTGTAGCATCTCCCTGGACCAAGGCTAGAAACTCGGCCTCTCTCCGTTCCCTGCAAATCCTCGGGACATACTTTGCTCGGAAAGCCATCAGAAAGGTACCCCAAACATAAGGAATACCCTGTGCCGCCCAGCTAGTCCTCACCGTGCGCCACCACTCCTCTGCCTCGTCATCTAACAAATACACGGCAAAAGAGACTTTCTGCTCATCAGTATAGCCAAGTGGATCATAAATCTTCTCCAACTTGCTAATCCATACCTCCGCCTTCCTATCATCCGGCTCCCCCTGAAATCTCGGTGGGTGATATCCTAAAAACTCCTTCAGGGTACCACGCCCGTGGTTACCACCCTGAATATTCAGAAGCTGAGCCTGCATAGCCTGATTCTGGGCAGCCTGCCCTGCTAACAACTGTGCCTGACTAGCCACTAACTCTGCAATCCGCTCCATAGCTGCTCCTAATCGGTCATCACCCCCGTCACGGCCCGGTGCCACGTTACTCGGAGTCTCATTAGTCATCTCAGACCTACCTCTGGTTCTCGGTCGACCGGCCATTCTACTAATCAAAGAGTTAGCACAGTTATAGCACGTAGACAGGTTATAAACAACTATTAACACATAAATAACAAACTCATATAAAACACATAAACAAATTGATCACATAATCACATAAGCACTTAAATCACATAATCACTTAATCAATTAATCATACCAATACATATTTCATTTTTTCTTTCCTTTCATACATATTTCATGCTAAGACCATTACCCACATTCCGAGAATACCCCGGCTGACAACTAACATGAGCTCTGATACCACTTAAACTGTCACGCCCCAACTCGACCCCACCTATAATCAGTCAGGACGCAACGGAATTTCGGCGGCATAACGACAGTAAACAGATTTCCGAGGTTCTAAACCAACCTCATTAAACCTCATACATCCAGTGATTCCTCAATGCAAACAACAACATACAACACAACCATATTATACAATAAAACATCCTCGTTATACGCCTCCGTTCCAACATGACATACAATACCTCAACTTTATCATACATTTCAAAAGTAAGTTGAGACACAACTACAATTTAAACATAGACAAAAGAAAGCCACTAAATTAACATCATTTGGATCATCATCTTATCAACAACTATTACACTAAGAACCGTAAAGCATATAAAAGTCCATTAAACTAATATACATGACGTTTAACAACATAGAATCATGGATAAGACTCAGGGACATATGACTCATCCACGAAAGGCACGTTTTCCACATTCTCCTCTTCAGGAGGCACGTACCCGTAATCTTGTGAAAGCACACCTGAAACATGCATTAATAGAGAGTGAGCTTATATACATAAGCCCAGTGAGGATCCGATAGATCTCGACAGTATTCACTACGCTCCTTGGATTTAGTCCTTTGAGCAAGTAAACACACAACAACAATAATAACATAAATAAAGCTATCATCACATAACTATATAACCAATCAATAAGGATACTCTATTTGGTGTAGCTCCAAACGCCATCACGATCTCAACCGTTCTTCTTATAACTCCCCATTACTCACGCACCCGAGGTACCTCACTAGCCCCTTCCCTCCATGACATCTCCGTCATGCGAGCTGGGGGTAGCCTATGGCAGTCATGCCGTTATCAACTCGACAGCCCGACGCTGCCCGAGAGGTGGCACACACATACCAACACGCCATATTCATCAATCATCATGCAAGCATAAATCAATCAATCAATTGGGAGACCAGCAAGAAGATCGCCCGATCCCCGTATACAATAATAATCAATCAATAAAATCACTATAACATCAATATTAAATTAAACAACAAACAACGTAGTTAGATGACAAAGTAGGCCATCTAACCGGACATGCATAATATACATAATTAAACCCTAAATTACTCAACAACGACTCACCATTCATCACTCGAACACTACCCAACCATCTAAGGCATCGTTCAAGAAATTAAAGAATGACAACCTAAACTTCTAAAATTCATAACTTACAATCTACTAATCCAAACATTGCCAAATCAGTTCCTATCACTCACCCATTCAACCTACTACATTAGCCCTCTCGGAAATTCACCATAACACCTCCAAAACATGCCCGATAACCCTAAAACCCTATGACGTCATGGCTGGATTTTCCGGATTTTCACACAAACAATGTAATCGAAAATTCGGCATTACAACAGCGCTAACACGTAATTATCAAGTATTTAGAAATCGACGGCAATCGATTTCGAGCAACGCAACTCAATTAAATCAACTTTGAACATTTAAATCAAAATTAAATACCCGGAAAATAAAAATTATGCTATATCCGACAGAAACTCGTAGTATTAGTATATAATGATCCCTAGCATGCAAGGAGCAATAATCTAACATCAGATTTCAATTCTAACGGTTCAATCTTCATTTATACGCAAAAACACAAAAATGACATTTTGAGATCTAGAATTTTTCTCTCACCTTAGATGCGAAATAAGCCTAGGAATGCGTGCTATGCGTGCCTAACAAGCAGAATCCAAGTCGGTGCGAAGTTTCACGGACAAAAACTAGGTTTTTCTTTGAAAAATTGGATTGAAAGCTTGAGTTTTTCTCTTCTCTTTTTCTCTCCTCAACCTCACGGCAATGTGTGTGTGTGTGATGGTGTTTTTGTGTTGTGTGAGTGTGTGTTGAGGACATTTGCTTATAAGGTCAATTATTTAATTAAAGTCAAAGTTATTTTAATAGGTATTTTTGTGTTTTGAATGACTTTAATTGCATTTTAGTGCTCACCAAGTTAAAATTAATTATGCAACCCCCAAGATATCTCAAGTGAGTTATTTTTAGGTGACAAGAAGTTTTACATTCGAAGAATTCCACCCGAGTCGGCTTAAAACTCAATTTTCGCAAAAGTCGGTGTAAAAACCCTAATAAATTCTTAAGCCGATTTTAAAACCGTTTTCATCAAACACAGGTCTATTAAAGTCCGTGGACTAGGTCTAGAAGGGTTAAAAAGACCAGTTTCAAAATTATAGCGGACGTGTTTCGAAAACACTATTCACTAAAAATCGACGATAAAATTTATGACTCCGTTTTTTATGAAAATTTCATGAATGCACATTTAGCACGTATTAGAAGTATTGAAATCAAAATTATAACTTTCTAGGTCCTATAGCACATAAACAGGTCATATGCACCCAAAACGAGGTAAAGCACGTAAAACGAGATAAGCAGGAAAGTGGGGTTTCACAGTAAAGATTGTAAAGATTGTAAAGATATACTCATGTGTCTAGTAAGAAATGCATGCTAATGGTTAACTGTTTAGTGGCACGAATACTTGTGTAGTATGCATGACATTTTTGGTTTGCAAAGTTGTTAATGAGAAGATGTATGTTTTGAAAAGGAAGTTGGCTTGTTTTAAATGTTATTATGGTTTTCGCGAGTATTATGTTGAATATAGGGTTTTCAGAACGTCCACGGTACAGAAGAGACTCCGTCCGTGTGTCGGGTCCGGGCTTGGCCTTTTGCGGGGCTGGGTCGGGGCGTGACAGGTGGTATCATATAAAAGATCACGGCTGCATTTAGGTATGAAAAAGTGATCTGATCTTAACTAGAAATTGCTTAAAAGAAGAGTTCGCCGAAGGTTGGAAAGCAGTAGTACGTCGGGTTCACCAGGTTCTACTACTAAGGGGGCTCAATCATAGTCAAAAGAAGAGTTTGATCTTGGCTTGTGTAGCCTATGCGAAGCTAGCCTTCCCCCTTTTAAATCTTCTTGTTAAACGGCTCTAAAGAATTTCCTTCTAATCTATTTCCAGTCCTATGCAAAAGCCGAATCCGTCAACTCCGGATCTCCTGCCCCTCTTATGGAGCCCATAGAAGCCTATGGATGGCCTCCCTCACATCGGAGTAGAATAGATACCCCTCACTAGTTGCAGCAGTTTCTCTCACATATCCCTACCCAGACCTAGCATTAGGAGCCAAGCCGTATCAACAATCAACAGCAGACCGAAGATCTCGGAGAAGAGGGTCTTAGGCAATAACTCTCCTTTGACACATAGGCGCTATCAGCCCTTCTCTTATGCCAGGTCTGGGGGAGGAGGAATGGAATCTGCCTGGAGCGAGCCAGGCCTGGGATCTTTCTTTCCTCAAAGCTAAAGCCCTTGAAGCCAGGTCTTTTTTCTCTTCTTTAAAGCCTAGAGCTGGTGTATGAGTTTATTATATCGTAAGTAAGGAAGTTGAGATTGTCAGTTTCATTTCGTGAACCAGCTACCCTTTCTCTTCTTCTTCCGTACCTTCTTCTTAGTCTACCTACTGACGAACCAGGGGGGAGACTCACTGGCTTTATAGTCTTTGCATCCACTTGGCCACTCGAGTCTTGGCTTGGCTACACTCTAATAAATTCCCATCTCTTTTTTTAATAAAAAGCTACTGGACTTGGCTTCTTTCCTGCACATAGTGTCTTTTATTGAATAACATCTGTAGCGCTTACTAATTCAATCACATAAGAAAAGATCACAGCTGATACGCATTCAATTGCTAACATCACACCGTTTACTAATTAACGTCCGACTACAGCTCGTATGAGTTCTTACGGTTGGGAAGAGTCTCAACTTCAAGGTACTACATCCTTGATTAGAGAAGGAATTTCTTACTTAATGCCATGCTTTACAAACATTCTGACCGAAGCCCCAGATTAGTAACATAGGATTTTGTCTTTTCCCCCATTCTATGATGGCTGCCTCACTAGCCTTCTTATAAGGCCTATAGAGAGGATTCAAACTCTTCGTTCGTGGCTCACTGGCATTTCTTCCAGAATGAAGAGAGAGTAGAGCTATTGAAGCAGAAAGACTATTAGGCTCGGTATGCTATAAACATCCTGTTGTCATATCTTCAAACCTATTACCATAGGTCGACTGTCAGTAAGCCTCGCTCTTTTTCGTGAAGAGTCAGTGTCTAATCCTCCAGCTTTGGAAATTGATTGAGGACTTCTATTCACTTTGATAGATGGCAGTGGAAGGAGTGGTGTCCAGGATTTCTCCCAGTACCACCACACCTCTCATTGCCCGTGGTTGGTTTAGGCCACAAGCAAAGACCAAGAAGTCTTGACCAGTAAAGCCTCCAGACACCCAGGTCCCACCTAAACTCAAACTTTAAGTCAGAGTTTTTGGTGGTTTGATCTCACCTTTATGATACTTCATATTGAGATCAAACAAAGGCCACAATATCCCAAACCTTATCAGCTCTGGATTTTCATCCTTTGCTTTCCAAGATATTAGGACAATTGGGCCTTCAAACCATGATTCAATGGAGGTATCCGGAGAAGAGGACTGGACTGCATACCAGGCCAAATACTTAAGCCATGGACGCATCCACATATCCAATAGTGAGAACTCCAGGAAGTCAACAGCCCCAGGGCCCAGTTTCATTTCTTCTGGAGCCAAAGATTCTCTTCTGCTACTACTGGTGGCCATGCCTTTGAATTCTGTCCCAATTGAGGGGACCTCTGCTGGAGGCGAGTCCTTGCCACCTAGTATGGTCTTCCCCAAGCTCCTCATAGTGCTGCATTCTGAGGTAGTACGATAGTTTTAGTTGCTTCCTTGACGTGCGCTGTTGCCGCGAAGGTTGAACAAAATACCCTATAATTCCAATTTGATCTCAACATGAAAGATTATCAAATCAAATAGGATACCATGGAGGGTAAAAACCATGCTTGGCAGTGCGTTAAGTATGCCACTTCATTTATACTTTTCTACTGCAAGCTAGAGTTGTCGAGTATTATGGTACCAACGTATGACTTTCGATATGATGTATCGTTCTCATAAGATTCAATCTATATCTGTTTTGTTACCAAAAAAGAATTGTCTTACCTACCTCTCTAGCTACCGACTCCGCCTTTGCTATTGGTATCTCAGCTGGTGCTACTGCTAATGCTGGATCTACTATAGGCTCTTCCATTGTGGTGCTCGTGCATAGGTAGGTTATGCCGCTGAAATGGTGGCCCACTTCTGCTTTATTAGTGGAATCTCTTTTTTTTAGTCCCAACACTTTCATCAACCGAATCTACTTCTACTGAATCCACTGCTGAGAACCAAATTGCCTTCTTTCTCATCCCGTTCCGATCACTACACTACGAATCTGAACAGAATTTGGCTCTACAGATCGCAACATGGTCAGCATATCTCTAGCACGAGCAGCTCCAGGTCCGAAACTAGTAGACCCAGAAGATGTTGAGTCAGTTGGGTTCAATCGATTCTATTGATTTTGCAGACGGTGACCCCTGCTACTGTAGAACATATCGAAGTAATAGGAACAACCTAAACAAGAGGGGCTTATCGACTCCCAGAATGCCGGGAGGAACCACCTGGCCTTATATATAAAATATTATCAAAGTTTAGGGGCATATGTGCTCAATAAATTCGCTGGTCGTCGAACAACTAGCGTTGCCATGTCTCCGCCCAACCATAGGATTGGATTTCCCCCATAGCAGGGAGTTAGAATACCACTATTCTAGTATGAGGGGATTCGATAGGTTCAACAACTATAGGTAGGGGTGGGCACCTTGGTGTGACCAAAGGAGTGTACAGTATCTGGCATTACCAGTACCAGAGACCCCACATTGGGCTTTCACTTATCATAGTTGAAGATAGGGGACCCCGAGATCCCCACCCTCATCGGGCCCCCAATCCTCATACCGACAGTGTGCCCCAGGACTACTAGGGAAGACCCAAACTAGTTGGATACTCCGCAGCCTAACCTAAGAGGGTCATAGCCTTCCAACCACAGGGGAGTACTAACTCGAGCAAAGCGATAGGCGTGTTTACGCCGTGTTGTCCATACATCCAAGAGGAGATATTAACTATCCTTTCGTCGAGTGACCTACGTACCTAACCCACAAGCTAGTTAGTGACATAGTACCTTTTCTTTCTTACGCATTTCTCTTTTTCTTTTCCATTTGATGATTGGGGCCTCCTCCTTCCTCGATCTCTTTTTTTATGCTCGTCCTGAGCTGACTCCAGAGCTGCTCAGATCGTGCGGAAGTATAGTACAGGGGGAATAAAGTCAAATCAAATCAAAGAAGTTAGAATATATCCTATATACAAAACTTACCAATAAATATATACATATGAACCCTTTCATAATAGAAAGAGCCCGATGTAACTTGGGCCTTATTAGATAGAAGCAAAAGACTTTCACTTCAAAATCCAAAGGGAGATAGAACCTAAGAAGAACATAGAAAGTAAAGAAGAAAAGGCATAACCAGAAGAATTATGTGAAATAAGTGAATTTATCCAGTTGAGGCATTCCTTTTTTTCTAAAATGATTTATCAAAGAGGAGCCCTTAGGGAGTGGGGCTTCTTTCTTGAAAAAAGGGGAGTGAAAGGGGAAGAAAGGCAGCAGGAAATGTCCGATAGCGCACTTTTCAATGCGTGAGGAATGCAGAGGTTTTTAGAGAAATAGCATGACGAACTAATGGGAGGTCTATGACTGAAGGGAGATCGACTGAGTTGGAGAGCCAATCACCTATTTTTAGTATACTTTCTCACTGGCTGGTCTGACCGGAGAGAGACTTCCAATGCCTCTTCATCTCGAGATAAGCCATTTCTATCGGAACCAATGCAATCTTCTCTTTCGACTTCCTCTGCCCCAGAGCCTTTGACCTCTACAGATCCAAGTGACTACCAAGGACCAGTGGCGTGGGATAAAAGCCATTTTCTTTTCTTCTTCTTTAGCACCTGAACTCCTGAGCTTGCTTGAAGCCCGATCGTCACTTCCACCGAAGAGAGAGTGTTTTTGAATAGTTAAGATCTTATACTAATGCTAGGATTCAAAACCTTGACTTGGCTTATTCTGTGTAGCATTACTTTCTTTAAGTCATTTCCATGATTCTACTCGTGAGCACAACTACAAGCATCAAAGAGAGCAGCAAAAGCGTAGAAGCAAGGAACTCTTTCTTTGCATCGGTCAACTTCTACTCCTATTCCTTTCTTCCTTGATGCTTTGAATAGCGTAGTAAAGTACCCAAGCATGGGATGAGACTTTCCTTTCTTCTTTCACATAGCGACATGACTCCAATTTTTTCTTCTATTGTGAGAAAGAGTTGGTCGTCTTCCCTAGGGCTGTCTTCTTTTTTCACTTCCTTTCCAATCTCGAAAATTGCCGATTGGTTTTTTTCCAACCAAGAAATGCATGGGAGAAAGATGCAAAAACTTTGTTAGTCGTCCTTTTTTTTAATATGACTCAAAAAATGGATCTAACAGAGTTTTCAGTCTTTTTTAATTATTTATGTATTCGGCAAGATTTCCAATTTCAATATTCGTTTTAGTTTCAATGTCTAATTCAGAAATCACTATATGCTGAGCGAAATAATGGAAATCTTCCTACTTCTAATCTAAAACAAAAGGATATTTTGGGGTAATAGCTTGGGAAGCACAGTGACTCCGAAGATGTCATTCTAGTATGAAAAATAGTCTCTTTTTGCCCGCCTCCCCCTGATATGGGGCGAGATGAGAGGATCCCGGCTGGCCTTCTTGATGTGCCTCTTGTGAGGACTCGGAAGCATAGTGATTCGAGCCTGGGTGATCCCTCTCGCTTTGTGCCCCCGGAATGAGCCCCAACCCGTAATTCTCTGGGGGAGGAGTAAGACCTGGTGGGGGATTGAACCCCTCAGTGATTCCCCTCAACGCGGTATTATGTGAAAGCACACAACATAGTCCAAAAGCTTATAGCCCCTTACCTAGGTCCAATATTTGCTTGTACGAGCTAGCCATCAACAGACGGACATCTTTTTACCGCAGTCTTCCCCTATTGGGCATAGCCTTTTCTCCGTTAGGCTCCTGTAAGGGCGGGTATGAGAAGGGTCCCCCTCTCCCTTGTCAAAGCTTAGTTATCCATGAATGAGAACTCGTTTTGCTTGTTGGCTGGTAGCTCCATGCTTGGTTAGCTCAAAAGCGAGTTTTGACTCTTTGATCGTCGAGAAATAAAGGTGTGATTACCTGAGGTGAGGTTGACCTTCTTTCTGCCTTAGAAGAGGTATAGTTTAGGTCATGCGCGAATGCAGAAAGAGGACAAGGAGAAGTGCTAGTCCACTAACAACTGAACCCCTCAAGCGAACGAGTAGTGAAGCCTTACCCAAATTGAGATGAGAAATAAAGGGCAATTCTCAAGCTAGACCTACACAAATGTTTAATCGAAAGCTCTGTCTTCCTTCCCCATACCAGATTGAAAACAAGAACCTTGAGTCATCTATTGATTGAGGAACCGAACCTGTCACGTTGAACCATGTCTATCAACGGTGAAAGATAGCCCTAAAGTGACGGCCCCGGAGATAGGATTTCTCAATTGTCGATCAACATCACAATCATGCCTGCTTGACAAATCCTTTTTCAGTCTCCCAATAAACGAAAAAGGATTTGCTGGTGACACGAAAGCTGTGCTCGACGCTCTCTTTCCTATTCCACTGCGCTAAGTAGTCTTTCCCTTGCTGGCTGGATGACTACTGTGGACAAAGATGACGACTATGCCCAGTCTCTGGTCAATCCATGCTGATGCTAGAATAGCTTTTCCCCCCGCCTATACCTGGGAAGAGAAAGTACAAGCTCTGCTGCATCTTATCCTCCACTTTAGTTTAATTCTTTAGTTCTAGAATCATAGACATTGGCTAATGATACCACAGACTTTCTGGTTATGTCATACTCTATTCTCTCTACTCTTACTGACCTTCCCTTCGAACAGACTAAGAAGAAGCCCACGTAGCGGTAGCAGCTACGACTTCTTCCTTCTGGGCTTACTTGCCAAGTACAATAGCAACGGATTCTGTACCAGCCAACCCTATTCTATTTAAGCGAGTGTTCCCTCTCCGTTCTAGCTTTCTAAATAAGTCAGATCAGTGCCTTTTCTCCAGGAAGACTCCTCAATCAGTTAACTGGGTATGAGAAGGCCTCCCTTCTAGTCTATAGGAGCCCTTCTTCCTCCAACTCTGAGTTCCAGTGAGACCAACCAAGCCAAGCTTCCAATAACAGCTTCGTCAATAGCAGAGGATATCCCTCCTATAGCTAAATTTGAGGATGGCACTTGCACTTGGGTTGGAAGCTTTCCCTTCTCTATGGCTAATTCCTCGTTGGCCAATCGCCTTTCACCTGGTTCTATTAAGAAAGAAATTTCTCGGTGTGAGCTTCTAATTCTGACAACAGCTAAATCTAGGGCACTGCATAAGGGCATAAGCAAAGTCAAGGGATTTCCGTCTAACTAGTGGCTGAGAGTAAGCAAGCTACCTTCATTCAACAGATTTGTGGTTGAGTCAATAACATGCTCTGGGTCGGGAATCTTTGCTCTTCTCTTTTGCATTCCGCTGCCTGCGTTCTTATTCGTGTCTGTCCGTATCGCAAAGCTGGTCGACGCCAGCTGTAATGGTTGAAAATAGGGGGCCAACCTTCACCCCCTAATAAAGGTTTTTTTGATAAAGCAAACGATTCATTCCGATAACTTCGGACCAGATTAACCCCTTTTCATTAGCCGATCTTACAAGATCGATCGGGCGAGCTGGTTGGGAAGGGGTGATTAGTGGAAAAAACCATTGCTGAGAAATAGGTTCTACTATTTGGTCAGGACGAATGAGTGGCTGTGAAGCATGCTCCGGAGGAGATTGACCCTTCCCCGAGTCAGTCCAGTCAGAAAGGGGAAGGCCCGCTGTCTAGACTGCATTTCGGGAGTTTGAACACCATCCCATTTCAACCAAAAATACAAGCCTATCAAAGATATCTAAACTTTCTTCCTTATGAGTGGAAATCCAATCCCGTTTTGTCTTTTTTTTTTTGCATAAAAAGCAGCTAGCCGGTTATATATATAAATCTATCTATATATATATATATATATATATATATTAATATTAAAACCTGGTGCATTTCTTCCAACCTTTTTTGAAAAGTGCATACTTTTTCCTCCAAAAATGACCTCTCCAATCAGGGAAGGCATAAGATATTTACCTAAACCAGTAGGTCCTTGAGCGGATCCCACGTTAGCCCCAAGACGTTAGTCTCTAACTAGAAAAGTAAATGCTTGAGCTTGAGTGAGAAGGGCCTCCTCTCTTATTGACTTGAACCACTGACCTTTAAAACGAACCTATAGGACAAAAGGAACTTAACTAAGGGCACTTGACAATGAGCAAACAGCTTATCTCAACTACTTGACTTGAGTCCCAATACTGAAAGACGTAACTTCAGGAGTTTCCCTGAAAGAATAGTAAGGCACCGAAAGCAGGGAGAGAGGGAGCTCTTACTACAGATCTCCTCTTCCTTATGGCAGGAGGTTTCAAACATCTTCTCAACTATTCAAATCCAGTTCATCCCACCGTTCATTTATTGACTGGAGTTGAGTTCTGGGCTTGTCGAGGTGGGTGTGCATAGTTTAACATAGCATTTGCCGAAAAAGACGGGAGGAGCAATAGATCCCCTACTTTCACCTGCATAAAAAAGCTTCATGATGTTGAGGGAGAGATTTGCAGGGTTGACGAAGGTATTCAGAGAGCCAAAGGGAAGATGTCTACCATCCAAACTCGTCTGAACATCTTAGAAAATCAGAATAAAGTGATTACTAAGATGAAAATAAGGAAAGGGCTTCATTAAATTGACTAGCAGAAGAGCGTCGTCTAGGAGAAATTAATGTGCTTAAGTCATTTTTTTGGTGAATCAGTTCATATCTTTTTATTTTGAATTGTGATAGGATGCGAACGGTCGTTTGAATGTGGAACAAAGGCATATAACCACCTTCATCTGATGAAGCTCATTCGTCTAGGTTATCAAAATTCTGCCTTATTTCTCGCTTGAGCCTGGCCTTGTTTTGTTCTTCATCCTGTACACCAGCAAAGAAGTTGTCAGGACTCAAGGATGTTCCTGTCAGAGTTGGGATTAATTGTTGGATGTCACCAGCAGGTACATCCAATCCTGACCTTGGTTCAGTTTCCACACGGTTGACATCACCTTCAATAACATGTATCTCAAATTAGTCTAAGTCATACAATGATAACTCAGTTCATTCTAAGTGTAACACCTCGATCCCTCTCGAGACCGGAGGTTCTATCAATCGATCTAATCACAACCCAAACCAAACCCGGGCAAAATTTTCAGGGAAAAACGGACGGAGTCTCCCCTGTTTCTAGGCGAAATGTAAAACCTATAATAGCATATAAATGGACCACCACCGTGTCCAACCATACAAAACTTCATCAAGGCCATCCGAGCCTCGGTTCTCAACAATTTAAACTCAGCAAGAATACATACATTTCCAATTTAAAAGCTAACCTATCTTTTTTCATTTTGACAAGTACATTCAAAATAGACAATTAAACCATAGTAAGCTGCTGCATAAAATAAACTATCATGTCATTCTAACTCTTTTCCTTTGGACATTACAAACATGCATTGAAGTTAAGCTACATTAACTAAATACGTAATCTAACTTATCAAACCATTCCAACTACTTAGCTAGATTTAAATTACATTTCTTTTAACAATAAATACATACAACATAAAAGTATACAACTTTACAACTTTGACAGCTCAAGTCACATAGGCACGCAAGACAACTCTTCAAGCACAGACTTTCACGAAATCACGAACTTTCCAGCTAACATGGCATTTCCTGAAATGTGGTGGTGAGGAGTGAGTATACACAGCACGTACACTCAGTGAGGGCGAGACAAATATCGAATTGGAGAAAAAGAAAGTCGTGCAATGCAAATAAGACAGTTAAACAATATAACTGATAAATAAGCAACCAAGACAAACAATCAATACATAAGCAATTACTGAAAGCATTAACACAACCATTCAAAGCTATACCACACTCTGACGGCTATGGTTCACTCATACGAGCATTGTACCATTTCACGAGCGATACATCAATCTCGAGCTTGATGTTGACAACGATGATAATAAGCGCGCAACCACCTTATAACACCAGTTTGGAATACCCCGGGAGTAACCATCAATTCTACGACCCAAATCTCCCTGGGAGGCAACCCAAGCGAGAAAAGGGAATAGCTACGGAGCTAGAGCAACCAACATTGGCAACCCGAGGCTACCCAAAGAGGCCCATCACTCACGTACAGGACACTATGCAGTGCAAGACTCAATACAAGGCAATCAACGAGCGATAGCACAACAATACAAACTAGTGACAACAAACGAGATAACAAGCAATCACAATCAATACTAGCATTCAACTAACTTTTCAAGCATAACAAGCAATAATAAGCAACAATAACACCAATTAAACAAGTATACCAAGCAACCCTAAGCATTCTATAGGCATAATATCAAGATAACAAGCAAAATCACAAATCGGCCCCAACTATCAAAACACTACCATTTCCAAACGAGCCACGAGTTCTGGAAACCGACTTCGCCAATCCTCCTAGGTCACCATAAGGCATGTCTAAAGACCTCGAAACCCTACTTTACCCTAGAATTCACGCAAAGTCCCGATTTCCCCCTTTGTTCGTTTGAACTACCGCTACCTTAACCGATCACCCAACCAATGCCATAATTGCACCAAAAGTGCTTCCATGGCCTCCCGAAACAATGTCATCACGCAAAACGAGAAAACACTAAACTCGACCTAAACGACCCCGACTTTCACCAGGGCATATTTCTCATTTTTTTCATTACGCAACCTAAACAAATCATGCATTTAGACATTCTAGCATACCTAGCACTTTTTCACATCAACAGACAGCATAACAGCGCAACTTTATCGTTTCAAGGGTTTACTATTCATGTTTTACTATTCAACTAACAAATTATATTTAAATTTCAATATTCAACCGCAGAAAATGTTAAAAAACTATAAATACATGTTCTACGATTGCTAGAGAATATTCTACAAGCCTCAAAATGATCAAAATAACATTCTACAGATAAAACCCAAAAATTAAAGTTAAAGCATAAAACTTTCAAATGCGCAAATAAACATGAAACCCTCACCTTAGACGCTCCTAGACGCTAAGAAAACCTCGTAGGATGCCTCAGAAACCGCCCCGTGCAAGCTTACGCGAAGATTCAAAGATTTTGGCTTGAAATCTTTTTTTTTTCTCTCATATTTTCGGCCCTGCTTGCTTCTGTTTCAGCTCTGTTTTTTATTTATTTATTGCTATTTTAGGCTATTAAAAAGAGGCACAAGGTCAAAATGGTCAATCCCCTTGGTCAAACCACTTAAAAATTGGTCAAACTAGCCTATTTCATGCATTTTTAGGCTAAATCAACTAAGGAAATATCAATTCTAGCTAACAAAAATTAAATTATAAAATTTAAAGCACTAAAATACTAGTTTCACTATTTGTTGAGGACTAGGAACCGCTCTCGATATGCTATGCACTTTGCGTCAATAAAGAAGTGATAGTTAAATCTCAAAGAATCTAAGAAATATATCATTTTTGGAAAGCATCATAGTTTAAAATTTACTCCGGCTCGGAGCTACTTTTCATTTAATTGAAAACCGAGTGATTTTAATGCAAGACAACCAAAACCGATTATTAAAATAATCAAAGCAATCAAGGTAATCAATATTCATTTAAAATAATTAATTTAACTATTTCTAGAACATTTTAAAGAATTATGAAGTTAATATTAAGATACAAATGAAAGTTAATAAAACACGTAGTCAAATACAATCAAACCCTAACATTTAAGATGACATTAATTAATCACAAGAGAATAAATTCAATTACTATAATCATTATAAATAGATAATAATATTTTAATTATTCAATACACAACTACTAAATACTTCCTAGAGAAATATTAAAATAGTGCAAATTGGTTGATTTAACTAATTAAACATTTAATCAAATGCAGTCAAGTGCTATTAAATGCATGCCAGGTTCGGGTTATCACACTAAGTTTCTATACGAAGATGAAAAGTAGAACGATTGACTCATACCACCTAACACTTCATTAGGAACATTTGTGATTGACGAAAGAATTCTCTTCTCTTCTAAGGAGGGTTCTGCTTCGTCTGCAGTAGATGATCATCCTACAGCCTCTATCTCCTTTCTTTTAGACGAGTCTTCGACTACCGAGTCTACTCCTATCAAAAAACAACGTTATTATAAGATAATCTTTAAACAAATCATTTTCTTTTTGAAATTCAAACCTTCTCACTGCCGATCACCTTCTCCTTTGCTAAGCTAGACCTGATTTGAAAACCGGTTTTATGACCTCTTCTCCTGGGACTTAGGACCTGCTTCGTCAAATTCAGCAACGGGAGCCCAAGAGGGTTAAGAAGAACCAGAGGCGTCAGGAGCATTGGAAGTTTCATTCCAGACAATCTCATGCTGATCCGTCGATCTTGGAAAACCAACTGGAGTTTGACCCTCAGTTGTATTCCGAGCTGTCTCCCTCTCTGTTTCTTCAGCATTTATACCCCCTATTTGAGTAAGGTTGGAAAGTATCCTCCAACATCAAAAATTGATTCCACCCCAGTTGAGCATCTACCTTCCTCTCCTTATCAGTCAAGTTACTTCATACCTCTTCCTGTTCTTGACAGGCTAGTGATTCCACTGCTACCCACTCGGAGTTGACTATTGATTTGTCGCCCGAGCTCGTTGGCCTTTCGTCCTTGCCTGAGGTACGTTGTTTTTATTTGTGACACCTGTTAGAGATATGCCCTAATACTACATATTTGGATGACATATATTGGGGCATTTTGACATTTACTTATGGCATTAGTGTTTATATGTTCGTTTACATATTGACATAATTAAGACATTCATATTCTCCTTCTTTACGTGTATGAATGAGTCCTTAGTATTTTCATTAGAGGAATGTATTCTAAAAGCGTTTATAATATGTTGGCGTATTTCCTTAATATGATAAATACTTAAAGTGTTCATAGTCCTTAAATTATTTGATCGGGACTTTAATAATCAATTACGGACTATCACATGTGTTGTTACCTTTGATTAACATAGAGATGTTAATGATAAAAGATGGTGAGCCACGTGCCATAATAGCATAGCGATGCGACTAACAAACATGTGGATGACTATTAGTCGAATAGATCATTGAATGTGACGTGAATAACAAATTACATGACTTTGGATTAATAATTTGTTAATCGTTGCGATTGTGCATGTAATCCTTAGACTTGAGACATTACGGTTGTCATATGTATTGGGGTTTGATTCTAGCGTTTGGACAATGATTGTTTCGACAAACGAGATGAGATACGTCATCTCGCAGTTTCATTCGTCTGGTATAGTGATTGACAAGTAGTGGTCAAGAGAGGATCCGTTAACCTCCGACGTGAGGCGATGTCCTATGCGATCTAAGATTGGTTGTTTAATGAGGAAATCCTTGGCCAAGGTATGAATGATGGAGAAAAGGGTTTTCCATGTGTTATCTCTCATTACACCAATTAGATCTATGCATGGTATCGAGTTTATGAACTTAATCGAATCATGGTTCTTGCTCGACGGGACAATTAATGGAAGGATTGGATTGCACGATAATCGGCGACCATAAATAGATTCACTTGAATAAGACTTCATTGCTTTATAAACTGTCTTGATACGTTGGTAGCTAGAACGTCACTCAAGAACTCTGAGGGTGTTTTGAGAATGACGCGAGACATTCTCTAAACAAATCGAATAGCTCGATTAACATTGAAAGTGTTTAACGTTTCTTCAGTGCTATATAGTAGTGAATCTAGAAAGTCACACACAATAGAGCATGGTGAATGTTTTTCCTATTGAGCTTGATTTAGTTTCTCTTAAATTGTTAAAGTGTTAACAATTGCGTTTAGTTTCTCTTGAATTATTAAAGTGTTAATAATTGCATTTAGTTTCTCTTGAATTGTTAAAGTGTTAACAATTATATTTTGTTTCTCTTATATTGTTAAGGAGTTAACAATTGTGTAATTGTTAAGGAGTTAACAATTGTGTAATTGTTAAGAAGTTAACAATGGTGTAATTGACCTTTTAAAAGTTATTGAGGTCAATATGCAATTATTATTGAGTGTTGGGGCTAATGTGAAAATATGAAAATGTTGTTTTCATAATTTCAACTAATTGTGATTAAGTTGAATATTTAAATACATTAGTGGAAAAATACTACAATAAAAGAAACAAAAGATGACAACTTTGTCATCTTTTCTTTTCTAATAAAGAGACAACACAACCAAGAATTGAGAAAGGTTGTCTTCTCTTTTGTTTAAAAGTTGGGACAACAATGAGGAAAGTAAGGAAAAAAGATGACAAGGCTTGTCATCTTTTTCTTCTCTCCACACGTTGGAGAAAGAAAAAGATGATAAAAAAAAAAATTGTCTTCTTCTTGAACATAGAATAGAGTTGTCATCATCTCTCTCTCTCTCCTCAAGCCTCCATGGCTGAAAATCAGAGAAAAACGCAGCAAATATGAGAAGAAGAAGTCTTATCTTCTTCATTATCTTCATCATACATGGCTGAAAAATAAAGCAAAAAAGATGAAGTTGTCTTCTCTTCTTCTTCACCAAAACGTAGCCATGAACAAGGAAGAAGAAGGAAATGGTTTTGCTCTCTTCTTCACCAACAAGCTCATAAATCTTCCATGGTAGATCTAGCACAAAACAACCACGGAAATGGAGAAGCCATTCATTGCTCGTGTGGACGGACTAGAGCCCTTGTGCTTTCAAGGGGTGGTGTTTTCAATCAAGTGAACAAAATTTCAGATTTGTGGCTTCCTTGAGTTGTCTACAAGAGGTACCATCTTCTTCTATCTCTTGTCAATATATATATTTGCTATATATATGTTTTGCATATGTTAAACACATGATATCAAGATTAGAGTTTCATATGAACATTTGCTTTGAATTCCTGAAAATTTTTTGAATGTCATGTTTTCGCTTCCGCTCGATTCTTAGCAAGATGATGTTCATAGCTCTAAATATACAAGATCCTTCAAGTGGTATCAGAGCAAGGACTTGATGTTCATGTGATTACATATGTGTTTGTTTAAAGTTTCTAAAGTCTTGAGCACAAAAGAACAAGGAAAGAGTTTCAACATTTCTGAAAATATTTTTGTCCACTGTTTTTGCGTGACTGTTTTAGCATAGTAAATGTTGTTAGATTTGGCTGATTTTTGGATATGTTATGCTATAGAGATAGTAGAACATTTCATCATCTAATATGCATCTCCTAATTTCGTGGCTAAGGGTTTCAAAAAAATCAAAATCAGTAAGTTCACTGATTCTCGCGTAAAGTTGGACAGTTTGCGCAGTTGTGTTCCGAAGGGCATAACTCAGTCAATTTAACTCCGAATTGAGTTCCGTTTGATTCTAAAACTATCTACACTCGAAGAGCTACGTCTCTGAAAAATTTCAGAATTTTTGGAGAACTGTAGATAGGCTAAACGAGTCAAAAAAAAAATTGGTATATGTGCAGCAGATTTATGATGGGTCATAATTTAAAAACCATGACTAATTTGGTTTGACTTTGGTTAAGTCCAATGGGCTTAAAAAATCAGTGGGCTTTAGTCTAATAAAATTAGATGAGATTGTTTTTCTTAGTGAAGATTAATATGAGCCTTGGAACTCAAATTGGGCCATAAAATTAACAAAGGATTTGCATTGGGCCTTATTGAACAAGTATGAACTTAAAATTGATTTTATCTAGTTCTTTTGTGTTGTTTAACATGAGATGCTAAAATCTCAAGATATGAAACTTATTGCAAACATGCCTTTTATAATGTATTGGATACATTAGTTTGTGTTAGCTTGCTTGTTTAGCTTTATTGTTTATGTATATGATGCATACTCTATGCTTTATGAGTTTTATCTTACATTGTGATGTTGGATGATAAATGGTGAATTTGATCATGGACTTGGTTAATGAATGGATAATTAGTTGTAATTTCATTAGATGGCATTGTAACTAATTATATCATTCATTAGTATGTAATTGAGACATAAGTCTCGTTTTTATTTTATTGCAATTGAGAGAAATTTTTAGTGAGACATAATGTATGTAATTTCTATAAGAAGTTTGCAAGAAGACCATTGGAGACTTTCAAGGAGTTGGAGGTGCTTTGGATCTTTGAAGAATTCAAGAAGACAAGACCAAATAAGACATGTTGATGTGTTTGTTTAGGTTTAATTTTTGTCTTGATTTAATTCATAGTCCAAGTCCATGATCCACCATAATGTATGATTTTGCATGTATGTTTATTTATTTGCTTATATGTGATGTATGCTTGTAAATTAACTAATGTGCAAAGTGAGACCTAATTAAATTCAAAATCTTCCTACGTGCAAACATATTAGATTATAAAGCGGTAAAAGTGTTTATCGTTGCCCTCCACTATCCTAGGTTATATTTTCTCGATTGGATATGTCTTGGCTAACCCAAAGGTAGGAAGACATAGTCCATGAAAGTATTATATTTACCTAGCAAGCATAGTGATGTTGTGTTGTTCCAATATCACGAGGCCAATAACGCACTAAAGCTGAGGTTCGGGATTCAAATTGTCGCAACACTGTGACGGTGGGTGTAATCTAACTAGATCACGTTTTCAATAATGCACCAAAGCTGAGGTTACGGTGATTTAGGGGCAAAATGGCCATATCCTATATAGTGATATAGATAGTAATCGTTGCTAACTCTTTGTATATATATTCCAATAATGCACCAAAGCTGAGGGGTATTCATATTAAAGAGAATCATGGTCACCTACTAATGAGTCTTTAATTAGATTCACGATCTCATTTAGGAAGTGTGAGATTCGATAAAATTAGTGGGATGTATCATTTAATTAAAGGCCAAATTAAATGTTTTAACAAGTTTATGTCAACTAGCGATCTTATTTTCTGCATACGTTTATGGCTACAACAATGAACCTGTCATTTTTAATTAACTAGACTTTATATCGCGCAACTGGACCAAATTTTTTTGATTAACGTTATCATCTAAGAATGGTTCTTAGAAACTTAATAAAGTCTTAGAGTTATATGCTCCGTTATTTTTATCTTGATAAAGTATCAAAATAAAAGGTTGTAGTACTTATGGTTGATAAGTAAAACAAATTAAATATGCTAAGGATTTGTATTCTTTCATAGTTTGCATAAGGGTATGCAAGATGTAAAGAATATAATTCTAAACTAACAAATGATTTTGTGGTAAGCATATTTAATACATGATATTAGATATAAATGGAATTCATTCTTATATTTGTATTTCCTCTTTGGTTAATGGTAATGCAAAGAAGAAAGGCAAAAATAGATGAATTCTATTAGCCAGTGGGAGCATATCTAAGAAGAAAATTAAGGATTGTATAGGCATGTGTAAAAGATATTTTCATAGCCTTAAAATTGGACATTAAAAGAGGTTTTAATCTAAAGTATCTTTATAGCTTGAATGTCAAGGTTGTAAAGGTACTATGAATTATAAATCTTCTTTGATTGAGATTGGTACTACTTTGTGGATTCTAGTGAAACATTAGTGAATGTTTTCGAGGATTGAATCTTAATCTCAGTAGTGCGCTTTCGGAAGCGTGAAATATTTTCAGTGTTAGCAAATGAAACAAAGGTTGTTGCGTTAGCTAAAGACAATTTGTTTGGATGCCTTCTGGACATATTTTGTATTTTAAGGTTTATACCTAAATGATATTAGGAATAAAATGTATATTCCTAAAGCTTGTAAAAGCGCATTATGGTGTAGTCTTTATTATCTTGATATGGACGAAAGAATGTATTGCAAACATATTATCAACCGTTATAACCATCCACCAAATTTTAAGATTACTCAAATAATCTAAATTAATTATAGTTTCTACATGATTAGGTTTTTCTAATAATAAGATGATAATTAGGTTGGTTTGATCAACTTATGTATCTTATTTATTGGAAAGGTAACCAAGTCATCCTTTGTTTGATAAAGGATTAAAACTACTAGCTTATTTGGATTAGTACATGTTGATGTATTTAGAGCTATTTGAGAATAGGCTCGTATAGAAAAATGTATTAGTGCCTTATGATTAGATCATGAAGGAAAAATACTTAAGTACTATTTTATTTGAGTATCCTAAAATTTTGATATAGTATCAAAATTAATAATGCCCGGTGTACCACAAATAAATAGGGTTTTCTTAGTGAAGAAACCGTGTTTTGTTGGACGTAGTAAAGTTGTTGATTAGTTTGACTAATCATTCTATTTATTTGTGGGTCATGCTTTCCTTAATTTAATATTATATTGAATAGTAACTGCCTGCTATTGCTAGAACTTTATATTTGATATAAGTTGGATGTCAACCAAGTATTAAATGTTTTAATTTTGGTTTGTCCTACTTTTATTAAAAAGTTTTTTAAAGGACTAGTGGGAGTTTTGGTTAAATGTAATTTTATAGTATATCCTAGTTTTGTAGGATATAATTTCTATTTAGTGATCAATGTCTATTGATCTATTATATTGTAATCTTTCTTGAAGAAAAGGTTTTGTTTAAGAAGATGTTACTTTATAATAAAATAGAAATTGAGGATGTATCCTCTAAAGCTATAAAATCACCTAGACCAAAGTAATGAATCTATTCAATAAGGTCCGTGATGAGTCATCACACAAGATCTTTGAAAAACTAGTAGTGTATCTCATTCTTTAAAAGAATATAGGGATATCCTTTTAGAAGCACAAACGTTGTTTGTGTATTTGAGATAATTATCAATTAGTTGATCCTATGATCTACAAAGAAACGATATATTTGATATCGATTCCAAGAAACTATATAATGCAAAGCATAATAATGAGACTTCATATACTTTAGCTTAATCTGGATATTGATCTCCGAGATAAAGGTTGAAGTTAATAGAAAAGGGTAATGACCTTTTATAGCTATATTGGTTTCTAAAAGATATCATCAAAGCCAAAGTGTTAGCTATGATGAAATCCTTTTACCAATTATTGTGCTTTAGTCTCGTTGTATTATGCTAGTCATTATAGCACATTGTATTACTATATTGATAATTATGATCTATTGATATGAGTAATATGTGCATACTTGATAAATCCACTTGTGGATTTTTAAGTGAATTCCTTGGAAATGTTTCACCCATTTCAAATGAGATTAAAGAGTTAGATTTCATTTAAAATGTAGATGAACCTTGTGATTGCAAAAGAATAGTGGGAGCGCATCCACTTTTCTATGATTGCAATAATGATGACTTCAATATCATAGTTGATGATATGTGTGTTGTGATATTAATTATAGTCTAGTCATATTAAATGCTCTCCATTTAGAACTTGTCGTTCGTGTCTTGTGAATTTGTAGCTATAATGATAGTACAAATAGATTACTCGACATATTCCTTAGATTGTACATAAGAGTGGTTTTGAAGGTGTTCAAGAAACTCTAGTTGTATAACAAATTTGTATTCAAAGTTATAGTAACTTCATATTTGTTATATTATGTACAAGACTTGATATTGCGTAAACTGTAAAGTGTTACGAGTAAATATTAGTCCAATCCAAGTTTGGGAATGGTTGATAGAATTGAAGTATATTCTTAAGTACTTGGGAAACACTAAAGATATATATTTTTGTTCATGGAGGAAGTAAATTCCGTAGTGATGGATTTACTAGTTCAGATTCTTAATCTGAGTCTTATAATAGAATGTCTATGTTAGGGTTCAAGTTTATTTGTAGTGGGAGCTCAGTAAGTTAGAAAGGTTCTGATAAAACTATAGATTCCATTACATAACTTATGTCTTTTGTGATATGTAATATTACGAAGGAAGTTGTTTGGATCGAGGAAATCATACGAGTTGGTTATGGTTCCTATCGTTAAGTTGTGATGCTTTTATTATTACGACTATACGGAGCTACTGCACAAGCTTGTGGAACCAAGGTCTCACTGTATGTCCAAACATTTGGAAAAGTGTTTCCATCTTCATGTGTTGTATTTGTAGCCAATAATCATATTGAGATATGTCTTTGCAGAAAACGGCCACATCTCTTGATGTAGCTAACCCACTTACCGTAGCTATGAATCAGTCACAGCTAGGTCCTCGTTTTGAGAAGATGAGTATATGTTATCGTTGTTTGTTGTACTAATACTATGTTTTATAACATTAGTGCAAGTGGGAGATTGTTAGAGATATGCCCTAATACTACATATTTGGATGACATATATTGGGGCATTTTGACATTTACTTATGGCATTAGTGTTTATATGTTCGTTTACATATTGACATAATTAAGACATTCATATTCTCCTTCTTTACGTGTATGAATGAGTCCTTAGTATTTTCATTAGAGGAATGTATTCTAAAAGCGTTTATAATATGTTGGCGTATTTCCTTAATATGATAAATACTTAAAGTGTTCATAGTCCTTAAATTATTTGATCGGGACTTTAATAATCAATTACGGACTATCACATGTGTTGTTACCTTTGATTAACATAGAGATGTTAATGATAAAAGATGGTGAGCCACGTGCCATAATAGCATAGCGATGCGACTAACAAACATGTGGATGACTATTAGTCGAATAGATCATTGAATGTGACGTGAATAACAAATTACATGACTTTGGATTAATAATTTGTTAATCGTTGCGATTGTGCATGTAATCCTTAGACTTGAGACATTACGGTTGTCATATGTATTGGGGTTTGATTCTAGCGTTTGGACAATGATTGTTTCGACAAACGAGATGAGATACGTCATCTCGCAGTTTCATTCGTCTGGTATAGTGATTGACAAGTAGTGGTCAAGAGAGGATCCGTTAACCTCCGACGTGAGGCGATGTCCTATGCGATCTAAGATTGGTTGTTTAATGAGGAAATCCTTGGCCAAGGTATGAATGATGGAGAAAAGGGTTTTCCATGTGTTATCTCTCATTACACCAATTAGATCTATGCATGGTATCGAGTTTATGAACTTAATCGAATCATGGTTCTTGCTCGACGGGACAATTAATGGAAGGATTGGATTGCACGATAATCGGCGACCATAAATAGATTCACTTGAATAAGACTTCATTGCTTTATAAACTGTCTTGATACGTTGGTAGCTAGAACGTCACTCAAGAACTCTGAGGGTGTTTTGAGAATGACGCGAGACATTCTCTAAACAAATCGAATAGCTCGATTAACATTGAAAGTGTTTAACGTTTCTTCAGTGCTATATAGTAGTGAATCTAGAAAGTCACACACAATAGAGCATGGTGAATGTTTTTCCTATTGAGCTTGATTTAGTTTCTCTTAAATTGTTAAAGTGTTAACAATTGCGTTTAGTTTCTCTTGAATTATTAAAGTGTTAATAATTGCATTTAGTTTCTCTTGAATTGTTAAAGTGTTAACAATTATATTTTGTTTCTCTTATATTGTTAAGGAGTTAACAATTGTGTAATTGTTAAGGAGTTAACAATTGTGTAATTGTTAAGAAGTTAACAATGATGTAATTGACCTTTTAAAAGTTATTGAGGTCAATATGCAATTATTATTGAGTGTTGGGGTTAATGTGAAAATATGAAAATGTTGTTTTCATAATTTCAACTAATTGTGATTAAGTTGAATATTTAAATACATTAGTGGAAAAATACTACAATAAAAGAAACAAAAGATGACAACTTTGTCATCTTTTCTTTTCTAATAAAGAGACAACACAACCAAGAATTGAGAAAGGTTGTCTTCTCTTTTGTTTAAAAGTTGGGACAACAATGAGGAAAGTAAGGAAAAAAAGATGACAAGGCTTGTCATTTTTTTCTTCTCTCCACACGTTGGAGAAAGAAAAAGATGATAAAAAAAAATTGTCTTCTTCTTGAACATAGAATAGAGTTGTCATCATCTCTCTCTCTCTCCTCAAGCCTCCATGGCTGAAAATCAGAGAAAAACGCAGCAAATATGAGAAGAAGAAGTCTTATCTTCTTCATTATCTTCATCATACATGGCTGAAAAATAAAGCAAAAAAGATGAAGTTGTCTTCTCTTCTTCTTCACCAAAACGTAGCCATGAACAAGGAAGAAGAAGGAAATGGTTTTGCTCTCTTCTTCACCAACAAGCTCATAAATCTTCCATGGTAGATCTAGCACAAAACAACCACGGAAATGGAGAAGCCATTCATTGCTCGTGTGGACGGACTAGAGCCCTTGTGCTTTCAAGGGGTGGTGTTTTCAATCAAGTGAACAAAATTTCAGATTTGTGGCTTCCTTGAGTTGTCTACAAGAGGTACCATCTTCTTCTATCTCTTGTCAATATATATATTTGCTATATATATGTTTTGCATATGTTAAACACATGATATCAAGATTAGAGTTTCATATGAACATTTGCTTTGAATTCCTGAAAATTTTTTGAATGTCATGTTTTCGCTTCCGCTCGATTCTTAGCAAGATGATGTTCATAGCTCTAAATATACAAGATCCTTCAACACCCATATGCTTTAATCTCAGCATAGTGTTTTTCTTGCCATTTTTCATTCTTCTTTGAAGCCGCAAAATGATAGTGAGGTCTTCGAGCCTCAATGGCAGCAGGCCCATATCTGAGGAATTTCCAATCTTGCAAAAAACATCGTTCATTACCATATCAGATAGAGAGGGGTTCCAAACCTCTTACTGATGGAAAGACCACTATTGAGGGAAATTCAGACTCATTCTTGGTATTGATCTGAGAAGACTTTTGCCCTACTAGAAAAGGTTACTTTTGTACAGGCTTTGATTGCAGTTGTCATGGCGAGAAAGTAGTCTTCGTTCGTCTGAGATGTGGGGCATTTTTTTCTGAATGGAAAAGTACATGAGGTCCATGAATCCTTCGCCAGGGCGATCAGTTTCTTCACATCTAGTTAGTCGACTCAAGAAGGCCTTGTATGGACTAAAACAAGCAAACTACAGCTCGACAAACTAGTGCAATCTAAAGAAGACAGAGTCAAAACCTAATGGATCGAATCTATTCGTGGAATTAGAAGAGGGGCTATATAATTAAAGAAAGTCATTCGTAGCGGTGCCACACTATTTCAATCAAATACCGCTGGTAGACCTTGGTAATTCTTATTATCTAACTGGCACATGTATCTTTTTCACCTCTCCATATGTATGTGCTTTAGCCCTGAAACCATTACGTAATTTCTTATAGAAAGAGAAAGAAAAAAAGATTCATCTTGTTTATGTCCTTCTTTGGATTGAAGTGCGTGCGTCATGCTTCTGACCTAACCATTCTTTCTTTTACCAAAGATGTTGTTCCCCAAGTTCACCTTTTTTAGGAAAGCTGTTTGAGTGTTATGGGAATAAAGGAGAAGAAGGCGCTAAGATAAGATAAGAAAAGAATGTTCCCCTATCTACCAAGATAAAGCTCGTTGCCAGGGTAGATCAAATGTTAACTAACTAGAAGCAATTATTAAACAAAAACGAGAGCACGAGATTTTGAATACGAATGCGTTAAAGTCAAAGAAGTGAATAAAAAATCTCTTTCATTCATTCTTGAAAATTAGAATGATGAAAGAAAGACTCTAAAAAAAAGGGTTAAACCAAATATATCAAGCAAAGCCTGGTTATGCCCCTAATGAATAGAAAATAAAAAAAGATCTTTGATTAAATTTGAAAGCGGCATTCTCCCTTAACTCAGTATGTAATTTCATTATAGAACTTTCTCCCAGAGCTACGTAACTAACGACTCTATTAGAAATTCGAATTAGCAACTTTTACACGAATTTTCAAGTGGATGAGGTTGGTTGAGTGGGCTCAGTTAGAGATGGGATTGCATGTGTTTATGGATTGAACGAGATTCAAGCTGGGGAAATGGTTGAATTTGCCAGCGGTGTGAAATGAATAGCCTTGAATCTTGAGAATAAGAATGTAGGGATTGTTGTCTTTGGTAGTGATACTGCTATTAAAGAAGGAGATCTTGTCAAGCGCACTGGATCAATGGTGGATATTCCTGCGGGAAAGGCTATGCTAGGGCATGTGGTCGACACCTTGGGAGTACCTATTGATGGAAGAGGGGCTCTAAGCGATCACGAGCGAAGACGTATCGAAGTGAAAGCACCTGGGATTATTGAACGTAAATATGTGCACGAACCTATGCAAACAGGGTTAAAAGCGGTAGATAGCCTGGTTCCTATAGGTCATGATCAACGAGAACTTATAATCGGGACCGACAAACTGGAAAAACTGTTATTGCTATCGATACCATATTCAACCAAAAGCAAATGAACTCAAGGGCCACCTCTGAGAGTGAGAGATTGTAATGTGTCTATGTAGCAATTGGACAAAAACGCTCAATTGTGGCACAATTAGTTCAAATTCTTTCAGAAGCTAATGCTTTGGAATATTCTATTCTTGTAGCAGCCACCACTTCAGATCCTTCTCCTTTGCAATTTTTTGCCCCATATTCTGGGTGTGCCATGGGGGAATATTTCCGCAATAATGGAATGCACGCATTAATAATCTATGATGATCTTAGTAAACAGGCGGTGGCATATCGACAAATGTCATTATTGTTTCGCCGACCACCAGGTCGTGAGGCTTTCCCAGGGGATGTTTTTTATTTATATTCCTGTCTCTTAGAAAGACCGGTTAAACGATCGGACCAGACAGGCACAAGTAGCTTGACCGCCTTACCCATCATTGAAACACAAGCTGGAGACGTATCGGCCTATATTCCCGCCAATGTGATCCCCATTACTGATGGACAAATCTATTTGGAAACAAAGCTCTTTTATCGCTGAATTAGACCTGCTATTAACGTCGACTTATCTGTCAGTCGCGTCGGGTCTGCCGCTTAGTTGAAAGCTATGAAACAAGTCTGCGGTAGTTCAAAACTAGAATTGGCACAATATCGCGAAGTGGCCGCCCTTGCTCAATTTGGCTCAGACCTTGATGATACGACTCAGGCATTACTTAATAGAGGTGCAAGGCTGACAGAAGTACCGAAACAACCACAATATGCACCACTTCCAATTGAAAAACAAATTCTAGTCATTTATGCAGTTGTCAATGGATTCTGTGATCGAATGCCACTAGACATAATTTTTCAATTTGAGAGAGCCATTCTAAATAGTGTAAAACCATAATTACTACAATCCTTTTTAGAAAAAGGTCGCTTAACTAACGAAAGAAAGATGGAACCAAATGAATTCTTAAAAGAAAGTGCGAAAGCTTTTATTTAATACAAATTTCTTTTTTGTTGAAAGGAAAGGAATAAAGTATCTTAGGGGTACCACAAACAAATAATGGACTTACTAGTTCTTTTTCTATCTATCCTTAGAAGTAGGACGAGTGTCCTACCTAATTCAATGCTAGGTAACCAAGTTAGTATCCTAGCGGAGCTCTTGAAGGGGGGAACATCTTAATGGATAGAGTATGAGTGCGTTATACATATCATATCATACCCCCCAACAAACCTATCAAATAAAAAGCGAAAAAGAGCCTGCTTCCTTTATCATATATATGATATGGGCAGGCCTTTTTAAGCAAAAGGTGATCCACTATAGGTTGTAGTCTTTTTGACATATCAAGTCAAGAGGGTGAGGCTCCTAGCAATGGAGGGAAAGGGGAGTGGGTAAACAGGCTCCTTTCACTTAACTATTTTGGTTAGTTAGGAGGGATCTTTCCCTTTTCTGAAAGCCGGTGGTGATCTCACTTTCAAAAGAGATTCCCGATGTGGCAATTTACACCTAGCTCCATAGCGGTGCTAGTCACTGGCTAGAAGGCGACCGACCTACCGGAAGCCGACCTACCGGCAGCTGACTTTGCTATATAAAAAGGACCAAGGACGATGAACGAGGAGAAGGAGTAGGAGTAAGAGCTAATTCGGACAGAATCGAATGATTATGAGATAGACAATTAGACAAATCCAAGAAGGGAGAGCACTTAGACAATTCACTTTGAGTAAAGGAAAGTCTGCTGGTAGGAATTCCTCAGGGCGTATTACAGTTTTTCACCGAGGGGGTGGATCGAAGAGATTGCAGCCAAGAATTGATCTAAAACGAAGCACTTCGTCTATGGGCATTGTAGAAAGGATAGAATATAAGCCTAATCGTTCTTCTCGAATCGCTCCAGTACGATCGATCGAGGGGGTCCGCCAGAGGAAATGCAACATGATAGAAGAGTTTGCTCCGCCGCCTAAGATCTTCGAATCTACCATGACCACCATCCGCGGTCCATTTTCGTTCTCTTCCCTGCCCGAGAAGGTGGATCAAAGAAAGGTAGCTTGCTTCTCTCCTGGACTGATGGTGGCTTATGTAGTGGTCGGCCTTCCTACCAGAATGTCTTCTTGTTCGAAGAGCCCCTTTACTAGTAAGGGCGTAGAAAGTAAAAAAACTTGCACGAAGGACGTTTTCTTCTCTGCCTTCTCCTCTCCAAAGGCCAAGGCAGAGACTGCATCCCTTTCCTTCGGTAGCTCTTTTGGTTTCCCAAGGATAGCAGTAGCTGGGGCAAAGCCCGCTTTCTTCGCTCCGCGAATGAAAGAAAAAGTTATAGGAAAAAACACGTTCTCTCTTTGCGAGATCCGAAAGTGGAGAACAAATAGCATTCTCTGGGTACATAGGATCAAACGTAAAGCAGTGCTCTCTTGGCAGAGTTTTAGGCGGCAAGAGACTTTAGGGCTTGTTGGAGCTTCTGAGCATAACGAATCGAAGCCAAAGACGGATCAAGGTAGCTTGCTTGCCAAGCCGATAGGCGAAGGCCGAAGGATAGAACGTACAAAGTCAATCGTCCACATGTCGTGTGACCCGTTGGTCTTAAGCAATGTCTTGTACGAAGCGACCCACCTAGAAAGAGCTCTCCTTTATTTTATGTTAGGCTAGGGGGCACTAAAATGGAACTTCGATTGGATGCGGGTATCAAATCCTGCCGCTTAGATGTCCAGCGGATTCCTGGGCCTTGACGAATGGCCAGCCACCTTTTACGTTAGAAGAGCAAAAGGCCCAGGGCATAGTAGGATGAACCAATGTGAATGAGTATAAGCTTCGTTGCCCGAACACGATTGGTGCTGACCACACTAGGTGTTACCATGGTAGCAAGAGAGGCCAGGTGGTGACAATTGAGAGGTTGTCACTGAGCATTCCTAGTCACACGGGAAGAGAGGTCAAATGGCAAGGCAAGGCCATACGCCCGTTTGGCTCCTCGCGGAGTATAGCTCACATCCAAACTTCTTATTGGGGAACGGGGCAATGCCCATGAAGCTCCGGTGAAAAGGGAAGGCCTGCCAGGCCGTATACCCATGGGTGTAAGATTCTTCGAAAAAGCGCGGGCTGACACAAAGACCTGGGACCTTGGCTTAGCAATGAATGAAGGGAAGCTCGAAGAGCTTTCTCTGCCAGCAGCTTATGTAGTGGTCGGCCTTCTAGAAGCTCGCTAAGCAAAGCTTCCTTCCCCATTCCCTTATTTTTTGAAATGAAGTGGAAAATAGTAGTTGGCATTCTATAAGCGACTTGCCGAGTCTACGAAGCTTTGCTTCTTGTAGTCAGCCCGTAATGCCTCCCTTCATTTGCTTGCCTCCTTCCAGCTCAGAATGCCTAATGCCTATTATCTAGTACGTTAAGCTAACAGCCAAAAGCTCACACTTCGGGTGTCGCTTCCAACGTAGGAGGCCAAGCATTCTGCCAGACGTCCCAGCCTGGGAGCCCCGAAAGCCTTTGGTACTTGAGTAGATCTTCCAAAATCAAAAGCGCTACTACAATGCAGCCTTAACTATAATACAACTATATTACGCAAGCCCCACCGATATCTACCTATAGAGTAAAATCAAAAAAGTACCAGTGACGGTTACTTTGACAGTTTATGGATTCAGTCAGCTAAACTCCATCAAACTCCTCAATAAATATCAACAAACAAGATGTCGTGACCGGTTAGGCTTGGTTTACTTTGGTTTGAATGTAAACTAAAATAGGCGGCGTTTATTCAAACAAAGGGAACCGAAGGCTTCCTTGGTACTTTAGTAGTACAACAGTTGTTCTACTATAAGATTATTAATCTTAATAAAGTAGCTATAGAATAGAATGTCGTTCGCCTTTACTTTATGAGTAGTATTTAAGTAGCTAAGTTTCCAAAGGTGAGCAGCCCCCTGTCCTTTATAGTCGTAAAGGGCTTTTCTAAAAAGTAAGGAATGAGGCATTCAAAAGGCCGACCACTATATCATAAGCATTCTGGTGGTAAGACCGATGACTACACGGCTCTATACCAAGTCATGAGTGATAGCGAAGCCAAGCCGCCGTCTATAGGCGAAGGGACGAAAGCCCGACGAAGGCCTATGCTATAGTAAGAAAGAAAGTACGTTAAGGTTACGAGGTCACTTAGCCGTATACAAAGGGAAAAGCGTCAGTACGGAGTCAGGTCAGCTGTGGATATAGATTAGGCTATAAGTAACGGAGTCTTAAACTATGGACTGAGACTACACTAAGGAACAAGGAAGCTTGACTGAGCAAATAAGTCAAGGAACGAAGCTCTTTCTCTAATAGCCCCGTTGAATAGGAGGGCGAAGGCTTTTTGAAAAAGTGTTTTTTGTCTTGTAAATGAATTTCTTTCTATTTAGAGAGAGTGGGCTTCAGGTTCTTAGGAAGAGCCGTACGAGGCAGCTCACGTACGGTTCGGGAGCCGAGCCCCATCACAGGGGCTTAGGTCAACACTTATATAATAGCCAGTCATCAATTGGAAGCGGGCAAGATGGTGATTGTGATAACCCAAACCCGGCATGCATTTAATGGCATTTGATTGCATTTAATTAAGTGTTTAATTAGTTAATCATACCTTTTTGCACTATTTTGATATTTCTTTTGGAAGCATTTAATAATTTTTATATTGATTAATTAAAAGATTATTACCTATTTCTATTAATTATAGTAATTGAATTTATTCTCTTGTATTTAATTAAGTATCATCTTAAATGTTAGTATTTAATTGCACTTGATTACATGTTTATATTTACTTGTTTATTCATATCTTAGCATTAATTTCATAATTCTTTAAAATATTCTAGAAATAGTTAAATTAATTATTTTTAAATGAATATTGATTATTTTGATTATTTTAATAATCGGTTTTAATTGTCTTGCATTAAAATTACTCAGTTTTCAATTAAATGAGAAAAGTAACTCCGAGCCGGAGTGAATTTTAAACTATTCTACTATTCTACTTTTCAAAAATTATAGTTTTATATTATTGCTCATCATTTGATTTGCAATCGTTTATTGACCGTTCGATCGTAGCATTTCAAAAATGAGAGTTAGAGAAATATTTTCCGAATTATGTGAATAATGTTTTTAGTTTAATTTAGCTAGTTTTAGTTGTTTTCTATCTAATTGCATTGTTTTAACTTGAGCTAGACCAAATGATAACCAAAATAGCCTTAGTTGACCAATTTAACTTGAATTTTGACTTTGCTAAATGACCATTTTTCCCTTGAGCTTTGTCAACTTATTAAATAGCCAAAAATCAAACAAAATGATCATAAAAACAAATTGCAAAATGCCCATTTTGTCCCCCCTTGGCCGAAGGTTTGAGGAAAAAGAAAGAAAATTTGATTTTGCATTTTTAGGCCAAAATCTTGCGTAGAATCGGATGAGGATCATGGCTCAGGTCCTTGCGGGTCCTGGTCTTCAATCATTGTGAGGGTTTTCACACTTTTGTGCATTTTAAATGAAATTTGAATTTTGTTTCAATTTCTTAGATTTGTTATATATTGTGTTTAAATGCCTTTTGTTGCTTGAATTAGGTTCTATAATGATCATAGAGCATTGTTTGATTATTTAGAGATTTTTACAGCTGAAATTGCGTATTTGAAATTGGGGAAGAACAATGAATAGTGATTTTGAATAGTAAAACCCTAGAATTTTGGATTTTGATCCGAATTGCAATTTCTTGATTTGGATAGGTGCCATTAGTGATAGAAAGATAGAATGTGCAATAAAAATGGACCGGCCTTTGTTAAAATTGGAAATTAAACAAAGAAACGTAAAGGGGCCGTTTGACCAAAAGTTGACCGTGCTCGAATTGAGTTGGGGGTTTTGCTATTGAGGGCATGGAAGCACTTTTGGCGCTGTTGTGGCATTGATTGAGTGACCGGTTAGCATAGCTGTAGTTTAAACACAGTAGGTGGACTTCTGGGCTTCGGTTGGGAAAATGAAGTTTCGTGACATAGAAACGTGCCTTGTAGTGCCTAAGTGAATGTAGTGAAATTGGTTTCCTAATCCTGTAGCTCGTTTGCTCGTAATTGCCTTTGGAAGTTAGGGATTGAATAGTAATATTTGTCGTTTTCATGTTTGAACTGCTATTACGTGTTTAATTGATATTTTTGTTGAAGTTAATGATAATCATGCTTGAAAAGTTAATTGATTGCTATTATTGATTGTAAAAGATTGTTATCTCATTTATCGCCACTAATCTGCACTTTCGTGCTATTTCTCGTTTATTGCTTGTATTTCGTATTGCATTGAATAAGTGTCAGGCATGTGAGTGATGGGCCTCTCTGGGTAGTCTCGGGCTACCAGGGTTGATTGCTCTAGCTCCGTGTCTTATTCCCATTCTCGCTAGGGGTACCGCCCTGGGAGATTTGGGTCGTAGATGTATCGGGGTACTTCCGGAGTACACCCAGTGGATGTTATAAGGTGGTTGCGCGCTTATTGTCATCGTTGTCAACATCAAGCTCGGGATTGATGTAATGCTCGTGGAATCGAATCTCATGGTACATTGCTCGTATGAGTGAACCATAACCTTCAGAGTGTGGTATAGCTTTGAATGGTTGTGTTAATGTTTTTATTAATTGTTTAATGTATTGATTGTTTATATTGATTGCTTACTTGTCAGTTATATTGCTTAACTACCTTATTTGCATTGCACGACTTTCTTTCTCTCCACCTCGATATATGTCTCGCCCTCACTGAGTATACGTGTTGAGTATACTCATTTCTCACCACCACATTTCAGGAAATGCCATGTTAGCTGGAAAGTTCATGGTTACGTGAAAGATCATGCTTGAAGAGTTGTCTTGCGTGCTATGTGGCTTGAGTTGTCAAAGATGCAAAGATGTATGTTTCATGTGTTGTATGTATTTAATGTTAAAAAAGAATGTAATTTAAGTTTTACTAGATTATAGAAGTAGTATGATAAGCTAGTTTATGTATTCAGATAGTATAGTTTAACTTCAATGCATGTTTGTAATATCCAAAGGAAAAGAGTTAGAATGGTATGATAGTCTATTTTATGCAATAAGTTAGTATAGTTTAGTTGCCAAGCATGAATGTATTTGTCAAAGATGAGAAGAGATAGGTTAGCATTTAAGCTGGAAATGTATATTTACTTGTGTTCGCTTGTTGAGAACCAAGGCTTGATGGCCTTGAGGTATTTGTATGGTTGGACACGGTACTGGTCCACTTATATGCTGTCGCAGGTTTGCATTTTGCCTAGAAACAGGGGAGACTCTGTCCGTTTTCCCTAAATTTTATGCCCGGGTTTAGAATTGGGTTGCGATTAGATTGATTGATAGAACTCCCGGTCACGAGAGGGATCGGGGTATTACAGGTGGTATCAGAGCTTGTTTAGCTCATAAGCCGGGACAGGGTCCTCGGTCTGGTGGGTAGTGATCCTTGAATGTGTGCTTGTTAGGTGTGTTTTGAAAGTGTGTGCCTGTATGTGAGATTGTGTGTCTTGAATTGAATGTGTGTACCTATGTGATATAGTTGTGTATTATGTGTTAAATGTGTGCTAAGTGAAGTGGAGTGTCTAGTTGTGCATTGAATTGACCTATTGAATTGGCATCGTGAATTGAATCGACCTTGTGAATTGTTAGTTGCTTGAATTGTTGCTTGTAATATATGTAATTGAATGTCTTGGATTGAGTTGTGTTGTGATTAACTTGATTGACGTGCTTGAATGACTTTGATGATTAAACTGTTTTACAAACTATTTTATAAACATGTTTGCATAATAGTTTAAGGCATGTATGTATAAATGTGATATCTTGGTATTCATACATGTCATGTTGAAATAGTAAGAAAGACTTCTTCCTCCCCTTAAGAGAAGTGGTTAGTAGCAGGCCCTTCAAGTTATGTGGATTGATGGGAATGAGCAGTATTTGACTAGCCTTTATTTGGGAGTTGGTGTTTGCTTTTGGAGCTCAATTATTGGCAAATCTCTAAGGTCCTCCTCTATGTTTAACAGTTGTGAAAGAGTAGATTCTTTTGGGGTTCTATTTGGCTGATCTCTGGAGTATTCTTTGGTTTTCTTATTGGGTATTCTTTAGAAACTTATGTTGGCATTTCTTGGTAGACTTGGCTATTGGGTTTTCAATCGGACTTACTGCATGGTATTATCTATGGCATATGTGTCTCGGTCTTTATTGGTGTGCTACTGGCATCCCTGATTGGAAATTCTTCAATGGCATTTTATAGAATTCTTAGTGGTCATTTATCTAGTGCTTACTTATTGGGCAATTCTAGCTACTTTCTTATTGGAGCATTGAATCATGTATTTCTTTTGGTATTCCTCAGTAGGTTTGGTATATGGAATTCCTATCCGACTTGTTGTACAGTATTACTTACAACACTCTTTGGAATTCTTATTGGGCATTCTACTAGTATTTTTCTTATTAGCACTTATTGGAAGTCTTACACTTGGAATCCTGTTCGGACTTGTTATCTCACATTGTTTACAGTTAGCTGTGGAATACTTTGGGTTTTCTTGGTGGTATGTAGTATAAAGTTTGCACTCGGCAAATGATGATGAAATCTTGGAGTTTGGTCTTATATGTGCTGCATCTACTCTGGCTATCCTTTGACTTCTTTATTTGGTACTCGTTGAACTTCTACTGGAGATTCGTATGTGGGGTATTTCTTTGGCATTCTTCTTGTCATTAATATGTGATGTTAATTTTATCTACGGTATCTTTGCTTCAGTCTTTAGTTGGTATTTTCTCGGCATTCTTGGTTGGGATTTCAATTTGGGATTTTCCTGCGAGTATCTTATTCAGTGTCTTGCTTAGCAACCAATGAAGAGTGGTCAGAGTTGGATTTCAGATGATGTTGAGTTCTATCGGAACAAGAATTGCGAGGACGCAATTGTTTTAAGGGGGGAAGGATGTGATAACCCGAACCCGGCATGCATTTAATGGCATTTGACTGCATTTAATTAAGTGTTTAATTAGTTAATCATCCCTTTTTGCACTATTTTGATATTTCTTTTAAAAGCATTTAATAATTTTTATATTGATTAATTAAAAGATTATTACCTATTTCTATTAATTATAGTAATTGAATTTATTCTCTTGTATTTAATTAAGTGTCATCTTAAATGTTATTATTTAATTGCACTTGATTACTTGTTTATATTTACTTGTTTATTCATATCTTAGCATTAATTTCATAATTCTTTAAAATATTCTAGAAATAGTTAAATTAATTATTTTTAAATGAATATTGATTATTTTGATTATTTTAATAATCGATTTTAATTGTCTTGCATTAAAATTACTCAGTTTTCAATTAAATGAGAAAAGTAACTCCGAGCCGGAGTGAATTTTAAACTATTCTACTATTCTACTTTTCAAAAATTATAGTTTTATATTATTTCTCATCATTTGATTTGCGATCGTTTATTGACCGTTCGATCGTAGCATTTCAAAAATGAGAGTTAGAGAAATATTTTTTGAATTCCGTGAATAATTTTTTAGTTTAATTTAGCTAGTTTTAGTTGTTTTCCATCTAATTTCATTGTTTTAACTTGAACTAGAGCAAATGATAACCAAAATAGCCTTAGTTGACCAATTTAACTTGAATTTTGACTTTGCTAAATGATCATTTTTCCCTTGAGCTTTGTCAACTTATTAAATAGCCAAAAATCAAACAAAATGATCATAAAAACAAATTGCAAAATGCCCATTTTGTCCCCCCTTGGCCGAAGGTTTGAGGAAAAAGAAAGAAAAATTGATTTTGCATTTTTAAGCCAAAATCTTGCGTGGAATCGGACGAGGATCGTGGCTCGGGTCCTTGCGGGTCTTGGTCTTCAATCATTGTGAGGGTTTTCACGCTTTTGTACATTTTAAATGAAATTTGAATTTTGTTTCAATTTCTTAGATTTGTTATATATTGTGTTTAAATGCCTTTTGTTGCTTGAATTAGGTTCTATAATGATCGTAGAGCATTATTTGATAGTTATTTAGAGATTTTTACGGCTGAAATTGCGTATTTGAAATTGGGGAAGAATACTAAATAGTGATTTTGAATAGTAAAACCCTAGAATTTCGAATTTTGATCCGAATTGCGATTTCTTGATTTGGATAGGTGCCATTAGTGATAGAAAGATAGAATGTGCAATAAAAACGGACCGATTTTGATCCAAAGATGTATGTTTCATGTGTTGTATGTATTTAATGTTAAAAGGAATGTAATTTAAGTTTTACTAGATTATAGAAGTGGTATGATAAGTTAGTTTATGTATTCAGATAGTATAGTTTAACTTCAATGCATGTTTGTAATGTCCAAAGGAAAAGAGTTAGAATGGTATGATAGTCTATTTTATGTAATAAGTTAGTATAGTTTAGCTGCCAAGCATGAATGTATTTGTCAAAGATGAGAAGAGATAGGTTAGCATTTAAGCTGGAAATGTATATTTACTTGTGTTCGCTTGTTGAGAACCAAGGCTCGATGGCCTTGAGGTGTTTGTATGGTTGGACACGGTACTGGTCCACTTATATGCTGTCGCAGGTTTGCATTTTGCCTAGAAATAGGGGAGACTCCGTCCGTTTTCCCTAAATTTTATGCCCGGGTTTGGAATTGGGTTGCGATTAGATTGATTGATAGAACTCCCGGTCTCGAGAGGGATCGGGGTGTTATGGTGATGAATTGAGATTGGTCTAAACCTTCGATTCATGACTTATTGGGACCCAGAATGCCCATACATACTATGACCTTGTTCACACAGCGAAGAAAAGCCGAGTGGAAGGGGGCAGTCAGTTGGCTGCTTCTTGGCCACGCCCCCTGCTTATAGATACGAGATACTTGATCTATATTTTCAAATAAGAAATTGCATACCATTAGCCGAGATACGTATAGGAACATAGGTACATGATATTGAATTCCAGGTCAAGGCGCAAAGATGGCTCGAGCCGCAGGAACTTTTACTAAAATAATGAAGAAACCAGCACCCCCTACAGTCTCTCTTAGGATTGTGCGGCTACCTTCGAGTGTTGAAAAAGTCATTGATTCCCGATGCCGAGCTACTATTGGTATAGTTTTCAATCCCAACCATGGTGCACGTAAGCTTAGAAAAGCTGGACAAAGCCGGTGGGCTGTCACGCCCCGACCCAACCCCCAAGTTAAAGGTTAAGTCCAGACCCGACACACGGACAGAGTCTCCCCTGTACCGTGGGCATTCTGAAAACCTGTAAACTCTCAAATAAGGTAACCACAAGATAAACAAGCTTTTCATGGCTAAATATTTAAAGATTCAAGGCCATCCGAGCCTTGAAGCAAACAACAGTTCCAAAATCACACAAGCATACAAGTAACTTGTTTACAACATAGTCTAATAGCCATGACATTCTAGGATAACATTAAAACATACTTAAAAGATAAAACATGCTACATTAACCCATTCACTCCCAAGCATGCAAAGTGAATAAAAGTAGAAACATAAGTTATTACAAGACATAGGCTTCCAAATCTACACCACAATCAACTATCCTTCAACTTCTTACAACAACCAACCTAAACATAGCCCTTAGGCCACAAAATAGATACACAAGTACCAAATAGAAACAAGAAGGCACAGCTACCTCAGAACAACACACAGCAACTAGGGCAAAGGCTCTATCTGCACCTCTTCCTCCTCCACTACTACCTCAACAAGCTGGGGATCACCCTCAGCGTCTCCTGAAACATATATCGAGGTATGAGCAACCACTGTTGCCCAGTGAGGGATATAGTCCCAGGGCGTGCAATGCAATAGGTAATATAGTTAAACAACAATAACAATTACACAATTAAAGAACCAATGATAGCTTAAATAACCACACGTTTAAAAGGATACATTTCACATAACCCCTATACACCAATCTTCACTGGTATTCATTCACGATCCACAGACCACGATCACGATCACGATCACGATAAGCCGCCATAACCCCAAACACTCTAGTGGGTGTACTCCGGATATACCCCGATAATCCTACGACCCAACACCCCCTGGCAATCTCCGGACCAGGCGAGTGAGGGAATAGGGTACGGAGTTTCAATATCCACTGGCAAGCCCTCTGCCGCCCAACCGATATTCAACACATCCACCCCTGACACTATGGTTGCGCAACCACTATGCAATGCACTTTACAATGGCAAGTTAATATCAATAATATAAGTAATAACACATAAGAGGATCAACAAAGTAGGTTGACCTCGATGCAGTTAGAATAGAAACAATGATATAAGCAAATAAGCAGTTTTTCAAAGGGACATATACAAGATAAGCATAGATTCATACCAAAAGCTCCAAATCAACTTGAAACCATATATAAACACCCAAGAAGTCATGACATGGGCTTAGAAGCGTGAGTCAACCGAAATTTCACCTAAACCCCTTTGTTTTTCAAACCATTTCTCTTCCAAACCAAAGTTAATGATTTAATTTTCAAGGGAAACTCTCACAACCTTCTAAGTAACCTTCAAGGAACCCTTCCAACCCTCTAACTCATTCAAACGCCCGCAATTACCCCGAAAGCCCCAAATTCCCTCTTATGGCTTTATACTACACATACCTTATCCGGGCTTCAAACAAGGGTTATCAAAGCTTCTATAGCACCTAGGTAGCCTAAGAATACTAGAAGTGAAGCCTGAATCCACCCGGATTCGCATTAACCCCGAAACCCCTTTGTTAAAGTCGACTATTTCACGTTTTATGCAATTCTAGAACAATGCAAGTGCACGGGGCTATTAGACTACCTTCATTAGCACCTAAGGCATCTATTAGGAGCATTGAATCAAGTTAAAATGCGCAAATTCACGAAACCCTAAAATTTCCATCACTATTCACTCCTATGAATTAACTAACGATTTCTACCGTTTAATACATGAAACAATAGCATAAATGTGGTCCCTACTACTTGTACACAACATATATAAGCTTATTTGAGCCTTGCAATAGCATTTAACATCATTTCTAACAAATCAAGAAAATAGCAAGTATTTCAAAATGCGAAAATAAGCCATGAAATCCCTCACCAATGCGCGTAGGAGCACTTAGGAAGCTTGCACACACCCTACACTACTTGCTCTAGGCTTGGCTTGGCTTGAATTGATGATTTGATGAAGCAAAAATCTCCAAATGTGCAAGGGAAGGACTGTCGGGTTCAGGCACTGTTCATTTGCTGAAATTTTTTTGTTGTGTTAAAATGAGCTTGTGTTGTGTTATATTGAGTATGTATTGAGGTGGGGTCATGTTGGTTGCTTAAGTGAACTTCTAAAATGCGCATTATTGACTTAAAAATGAGCCTAAGGTGAAAAGTATAAGCTAACTAATTAAATATCTAAGTTATGTTACGTAACACTATTCATTGAACTACCAAAATCATTTTCCAAACGAGCTCTCTTATCGCTACTAGCTCAATTGCTCATTTTTTCCACTACTCCAATAATTAATATGATTTAATAAAAATGCTAATTCGCTAATAGAATGAAGTTAAAAAAAAATGGAGTGAATAGTAATTTAATAAGACAATTAATAAAGCACAGAAGGAAATGTGCCAACAAGGGATGCAACAGTAATTGAATGCATGTCTAAAACTCGGGCGTCACATCCTCTCCCCCTTAAACTAATTGCGTCCACGCAATTCTTACATGAATCGGCGAATAACTCTGGATAGCGCTCCCGTATCTGATCCTCTCTCTCCCATGTCTCATCCTCTACGCCGTGATGATCCCACAAAACCTTAACCATCGGAATGCTTTTAGTCCTCAGCTCCTGCACTTTTTGATCCACAATCCGAAGAGGTTTCTCTGTATACATCAAAGTCTCACTGATCTCTAGCGGTTCTGGCTCAAGTATGTGAGAAGGATCTGGCTGATACTTCCGAAGCGTAGATACATGGAAGACATTATGAATTATGCCCAGACTAGGAGGTAAAGCTAGACGGTAAGCCAATTCCCCAATGGTTTCAGTTATCTCAAATGGTCCCACATATCGAGGACTGAGTTTACCTCCTTTACCTCCTTTACCATGCCGAATCAAACCCTAGCGAGGAGAAATTTTCAGAAATACTCGATCCCCTACAGCAAATTTCATATCACGACGGCGTCTATCTGCGTAACTCTTTTGCCGACTCTGAGCTGTAAGCATCCTTTTTCTGATAAGCTGCACATGGTCAATCATTTTGTTCATCTCAGGTAAAAGAGTAGGGTCAATAGTCTTCATCTCACCAACATCATCCCAGTAGAGAGGAGACCGGCATTTACGCCCATAAAGTGCCTCATAAGGTGCTATACCAATAGTAGCTTGATAACTATTGTTATAGGCGAACTCTGCGAGTGGCAAATACTTCTCCCAACTCTTACCGAAGTCCAGAATATAAGCCCGTAACATATCCTCGACGATTAAGATAGTTTTCTCAGATTGACCATCAGTCTGAGGATGATAAGCTGTACTGAAACTCAAAGTTGTGCCCAAAGCTTTCTGAATCTTCTGCCAGAACTGAGATGTGAATCTGGGATCTCTATCTGACACAATGCTCTTTGGAATTCCATGAATTCTAACAACATTCTCAATATACAACTCTGCTAGCTTATCAAGAGAATCAGTCTTCTTTTTAGCAATGAAATGAGAAGTCTTGGTCAATCTATCCACAATAACCCAAACTGAGTCATTACCCTTCGAAGACCTCGGTAAATCAGAGACGAAATCCATGGTGATATGATCCCACTTCCAAATAAGAATAGCCAAAGACTGCAACAACCCTGCAGGCCTTTGATGCTCTACTTTGACTTTCTGACAAGTAAGACATCGAGCAACATAGTCAGCAATTTCTCTCTTCATATTATTCCACCATAAGTTTTGCTTTAAATCTTTATACATTTTAGTACTTCCTGGATAGATAGTATATCTAGAACTGTGTGCCTCAGTAAGAATATCCTTCTTTAGAGTTGGATTATTCGGAATACAGATTCTACCTTTGAATTTGAGAATACAATTGTCGTGCAGTTTGAAATCCGACTCTCCCCCTTTAAAATTCTCTAAGACTTTCAACAATTGAAGATCAGCCTGTTGAGCTTCTCGAATCCTGGATAATAACAGAGATTGAATCTGCAAACTTGCGAATTGAATACCAGAATTTGAAGTACTAGGCTTCCATAAGCATAATTCTTCCATGAATTCCCAATTCTTGATAATCAAGCTAGCAACAGTAGCCTTTCAGCTCAAAGCATCAGCAACAATATTGGCCTTATCTGGAAGATAGTTAATAGTGCAGTTATAGTCCTCAAGTAATTCCAGCCAACGCCTCTGCCTCATGTTCAACTCTTTCTGTGAAAACATATATTTCAAGCTCTTATGATCTGTAAAGATTTCAAACTTATTGCCCCAGAGATAATGATGCCATTTCTTTAATGCAAGAATGATAGCTGCAAGCTCAAGATCATGAGTCGGATAGTTGAGTTCATAAGGTTTCAGTTTCCTGGAAGCATAAGTAATAACCCTGCCATTCTGCATCAATACACAACCCAGACCTTCCTTCGAAGCATCACTATAGATCACCAAATTATCATAACCCTCAGGTAAAGCAAGAATAGGAGCTGTAGTCAATCTCTTCTTCAATTCCTGGAAGCTAGCCTCGCATTTATCACTCCAGTCAAATACTGTTTTCTTCTGAGTAAGTTGAGTTAAAGGCCCTGCGATCTTAGAGAAATCCTTGACGAATCTCCGATAATACCCAGCTAAACCAAGGAAGCTACGAATTTCTGTAACAGTTTCAGGTCGTTTCCAAGATAACACCACTTCAATCTTCGCTGGATCAACAGAAATACCATCCTGCGAGATAATACGGCCAAGAAAAGCAACTTGTTTAAGCCAGAATTCACATTTGCTAAACTTTGCAAATAACTGATGCTCCTGAAGAGTCTGCAACACAATTCTGAGACGCTGTTCATGTTCTGATTCAGATCTAGAGTAAACAAGAATGTCATCAATGAAGATAACCACAAATTGGTCCAAATAAGGACGGAATATTGTCACGCCCCAACTCGACCCCTCCTATAATCAGTCAGGACGCAACGGAATTTTGGCAGTATAACGATAGTAAATAGGATACCGAGGCTTTAAGCCAACCTCAATAGACATCATACATCAACTCCACAAACCATACAACAAACAACTCCTCAATAATAACAACATACATCATAACCATATTATACAATAAACATTCCTCATTATACGCCTCCGTTCCAACATAATACATGAACCTTTAATATACATTACCAAGAACATGTTGAGCCAATCTAGCAACCTAATCATAAACAAAAGAAAGGCTACTAGGACAACATCAACTAATTCATTAACTTAATAACATCTTATACATTATAAACTACAAACCAGATAAAAGTCTACTAAGTTAATTTACAAGATAATAAAACATGTACGACATCACGGATAAGACTCTGGAACATAGGACTCATCCACGTAAAGCACGTTTTCCACATTCTTCTTTTCAGGAGGCACGTACTCGTAATCCTGCGAAAGTACACTTGTATGCATGCAATAATAGAGAGTGAGCTTATATAAAATAAGCCCAGCGAGGATCCGATAGATCTCGAGCAAGGTCTACTAAACTCCTTGGAATAATCCTTTGAGTCAGTAAACACACAATAACAACAATAATAATATCATCACATAACTATATGACCATTTAATAAAGGATACTCTAGTTGGTGTAGCTCCAAACACCATCACGATCATAACAACTTTCTTGTGACTCCCATAAACTCACGCACCCGGGGTACCCCCAATAACCTCGCCCTCCATGACACCTCCGTCATGCGAGCTGGAGGCAATCTCTGATAGTCATGCCGTTATCAACCCGACAGCCCAATGCTGCCCGAGAGATGGCACACACATACCAGAGACCCAGCAATAATAATAAACATCAATCATTCACAGGAGGATAATCTAGCAGAACTGTTTATCTCCCGGCATCAATCATCAATCAATAATCATATTATCATCATAATAATCATCAATAGTCAATTAAACAACAAAATAACTAAGTTAGATGACAAAGTAGGCCATCCAACCGAACATGCATTAAACACACAATCAAACTCTAAATTACCCATCAACAACTCACAATTCAATCACTCAACCCACACCTAATCAACTAAGGCTCAATTCAATAATTTAAAGAAAGATAACCTAACTTCAAAAATTCATAACCTACATTCTACTAATCCAAACAACTCCAAATCAGTTTCTATCACTCACCCATCCAACCAACTATATTAGTCCCCTTGGAAAACCACCATAACATCTCCAAAGCATGCCCGATAACCCTAAAACCCTAAGTTGTCAAGGCTGAATTTTCCGAATTTTCACCCAAACATCATAATCGAAAATTCGGCATTACAACGGTGCTACCACGTAATTATCAAACATTTAGAAATCAACGGCAATCGATTCCGATCAACACAACTCAATTTAATCAACATTGAACAAATTAATCAAATTTAAATACCCAGAAAATAAAAATTATGCTACAACAGATAAAAACTCATAGTAATACAACTAAATGATCCCTAGCATGCAAGGAGCAATAATCTACCATCAGATTAGAATTCTAACAATTTAATTTTCATTTATACGCAAAAATGCAAAAGATAACTTTTGAGATCTAGAATTTTTCTCTCACCTTTGATCCGAAGTAAAGCTAGGAATGCGTGCAATAGGTGCCCAACAAGCAGAATCCAGACCGGTTTGAAAAGATTCGGACTTTAAACGAGTTTTCTAAGGCAAAATTACTTTGAAAATAAGTTGAATAAAATCTCTTTTTTTTCCTAAGCTTTCACGGCTGCAAGGTGTGTGTAAATGTGGTGTTTTTCTTTGTTTCTTTGTGTGTTGGTGATATATGCATGAAAGTCAACAAGTCAAATGAAAGTCAAAGTTGAAACTTTAGTATTTTTAGTGTTTTCTTGACTTTAAATGCATTTTATTGATCACCAAAGTTCAAAAAAACTATTCAACACCCAAGATAGCTCAAGTAGGTTATTTTTAGGTGACAAGAAGTTTTACAATCGAACAATTTCACCCGAGTCGGCTTAAAACTCGATTTTCGCAAAAGTCGGTGTAAAAACCCTAATAAATTCTTAAGCCAATTTTAAAACCATTTTCATCAAACACAGGTCTATTAAAGTCCGTGGACTAGGTCTAGAAGGGTTAAAAAGACCAGTTTCAAAATTTTAGCAGACGTGTTTTGAAAACACTATTTACTAAAAATCGACGATAAAATTTCTGACTCCGTTTTTGATAAAAATTTCATGAATACACATTTAGCATGTATTAGGAGTATTGATATCAAAATTATAACATTCTAGGCCCTATAGCACATAAACAGGTCATATGCACGCAAAACGAGACAAAGCACGTAAATCAGGTTAAAGCAAATAAGTGGGGTTTCACATTCTCCCCTCCTTAAAGAAATTTCACCCTCGAAATTCTTACTTGATATACTGAAAAAATCTGGGTACTGCTGCTGCATCTGATCCCGTCTCTCCCAAGTAGCTTCCTCAATGCCGTGATGCTTCCACAATACCTTAACCATCGGAATCTTCTTCGACCTCAACTCTCGTTCCATCTGATCAAGAATACGAATCGGATGCTCGTCATAAGTCAGATTCTCACGAAGCTGTAACGGCTCTGGCTCAAGAATATGAGAAGGATCCGGATTATATTTCCGCAAATTAGACACGTGAAATACATCGTCGACATAAGAGAAGTACTCTGGTAAAGCCAACCGATATGCCAACTTACCAACCCTGCCAGTAATCTCAAACGGCCCAACAAATCTCGGACTCAGCTTTCCACCTTTACCATAACGAACAAACCCCTTACGAGGAGACAATCTCAAGAAAACCCGATCTCCGACTGCAAACTCCAAGTCCCGTCGACGCTTATCAGCATAACTCTTGAATCTACTCTGCGCTGTAAGCATTCTCTGCCTGATCAACTGAACATTCTCAATCTTTTCTAGAAGCTCTGGCATGATAGTCGGATCAATAGTCTTCATCTCTCCTACCTCGTCCCAATATAAAGGTGAACGGCACTTACGACCGTAAAGAGCTGCGAAAGGTGTCATCCCAATAGTGGCTTGATAACTATTGTTATAGGCAAACTTGACAAGTGGTAGATGTTTCTCCCAGTTCTTCCCGAAGTCCAGAACACAAGCCCTAAGCATATTTTCCAGAATCTGAATAGTCTACTCAGAGTGACCGTCGGTCTGTGGATGATACGCGGTACTGAAGTTCAACTGAGTACCCAAGGTCTCCTGAAGTTTCTCCCACAAACGAGAAGTAAATCGAGGATCTCGATCTGAGACAATACTAGATGGAATCCCGTGAAGTCTAACAATCTGATCCAAATAAAGATCCATCAACTTTGTAACGTCATCTCCCATCCTCATCGAAATAAAATGAACTGTCTTCGTCCAACGATCCACGACAACCCAAACTGCATCATTACCCCTCGGTGTTCTAGGCAAACCAGTGACAAAGTCCATCGTAATATGCTCCCATTTCCACTGTGGTATAGCCAACGGCTGAAACAAACCTGCTGGTCGTTGATGCTCGGCTTTTACCCTCTGACAAGTCAAACGTCTAGATACAAACTGAGCAACCTCCCTCTTCATATTATTCCACCAGTAATATTGCTTCAAATCCCGATACATCTTAGTTCCATCGGGATGAATAGTGTACTTAGAATTATGAGCTTCCTCCAGAATACCTCGCCTCAAGCCGGCTCATCGGGAACACAAACCCTTTTCCGAAACCGAAGAATACCGTCCTCATGCAGTTTAAAGTCAGACTGATCATCCGTGATCTGATCCTTGATCTTCTGAAGTTTAACATCAAGTTGCTGAGTTTCTCTGATCTGAGACAACAATAAAGGCTGAATACGGAGATGTGAACACATCACCCCAACCTGAGTCAACTCTGGACTCCAATAAGTGAATTCCTCAAGAACCTCCCATTTCTTGACAGCTAAACAAGAGATACTCGCCTTCCGACTGAGAGCATCTGCTACAACATTTGCCTTGCCAGACAGATAATTGATAGAACAATTATAATCTCCAAGAAGCTCCATCCACCTCCGCTGGCGCATATTCAACTTCTTCTGTGAGAACAAGTACTTCAAACTCTTATGATCAGTGAAAATCTCGAACTTACTGCCCCACAGATAATGACGCCACTTCTTCAGTGCGAAGACAACTGCTGCCAACTCAAGATCATGAGTCGGATAATTCACCTCATAAGGCTTCAACTTTCGGGAAGCATAGGCAATAACTCGGCCATCCTGCATAAAAACACATCCCAAGCCCTCCTTGGATGCATCACTATAAATAACCATATTATCGGTCCCCTCTGGTAGAGCAAGTATTGGAGCAGTAGTCAACCTCTTTTTCAACTCCTGAAACCCACTCTTATACTTCTCATCCCAATTAAAGATAGTCAGTTTCTGAGTCAACTTAGAAAGTGGCCAAGCAATCTTCGAGAAATCCTTGACAAACCTACGGTAATAACCCGCCAAGCCAAGAAAGCTACGGACCTCAGAAACAGTCTCTGGCCTTTTCCAAGACATCACCGATTCAATCTTAGTAGGATCTACAGAAATACCGCTTTGTGTAATAATATGGCCAAGAAAAGATATGCATTGCAGCCAAAATTCACATTTGCTGAACTTGGCAAACAACTGATGCTCCTGCAGCTTCTCTAATACAAGCCGTAGATGTTGCTCGTGCTCCGATTCAGACTTAGAATAGACCAAGATATCATCAATAAAGATTACCACGAACTGGTCTAAATACGGCTGAAAAACCTGATGCATAAGGTCCATGAATGCTACCGGTGCATTAGTTAATCCAAAGGGCATAACAACAAACTCATAATGCCCGTACCGAGTCCTAAAGGCAGACTTCGGAACATCCTCCGTACGAATCCGAAGCTGATAATACCCCTGCCTCAAATCAAATTTAGAATAGACTTTGGCTCCCTGAAGTTGATCGAATAACTCGTCAATCAGTGGCAAAGGATACTTGTTCTTGATGGTCACCTGATTCAAACCACGGTAATCAATACACAACCTCAAGGTACCATCCTTCTTCTTCACAAATAAGACTGGAGCTCCCCAAGGTGAAGAACTCTGCTGAATGAATCCCTTCTCCAATAACTCCTGCAACTGAGTCTTCAACTCCTTCAACTCAGCTGGTGCCATCCGGTACGCTGATTTAGAAATAGGTTGAGTACTGGGAATAAGATTAATCACAAACTCCACATCTCTCTCTGGCGGTAACCTTGGCAACTCCTCGGGAAATACATTGGGATATTCCCGAATAATAGGGACTTCCTCTATCTGTAGCTTATCAGATGGCTTGTTGATCAAATAAGCTAGATAACCCAAACACCCCTTACTCACCAACTTAACGGCTTTAGTTGCTGAGATAACAAAACTCGTCTTTGCACCCCGGTTCCCTACTACCTCAACTACTAGCTGATCTGGCAAACGAAACTGTACTACCTTGGTTCTACAGTTCAACTGGGCATCGTACTTAAAAAGCCAATCCATACCCAAGATAACATCATACCCCCGGATAGGAAATAAAATAAGGTACGAAGAAAAATTATGCCCCTTAACATGTATTATACAATCCTTACATACTAAGCCAGTAACATACTTATCAGTCAAAGAGGTACTAATCTCAACCACATAAGGCAATCTTTCAGGTTGCAAATTAACACGTTGCACACAAGCAGGAGTAATGAAAGAATACGTAGCACCAGAATCAACCAACACTTTAACAAGTTGATCAAGTATAAGGAAGTTACCTTCCACAACTGCAGTCTCCTCAGGCATTTCCTCTAAGTCAACTGCGTAGGCCCAAGCCTGAACCCGCTGCTGCTGCTGAGGTGCACTGGCCGCAGGTTGGCCCTGATAACCCTGAGTCGCTATCCGACCCTCAGTCCTCGCATACCTAGGGCAATCCCTCGCCCTCTGCTGATTGCTGCCGCAACACAAACGCGTCCCTGCTTTCACCCTGCAATCGGCCTCCACATGCCCCGTGCGGTTGAAGTGTGTACACTGCGATGATGATGCACTAACACTGCCCCTAGAAGAACCAGCAGCTGAAGAAATAGCTGATCTAGCCTGCTGCTGCTGAGGCCTTACCAAACTAGGCCTGTACTGACCCTGAGGCTGGGCTGGCCTAAACTGGGACTGAACCTGATATGGCCCCTGCTGACCCTGTGGCCTATAAGTACCCTGCTGTGCTGGCGGCCTATACACAACCTGCTGTACTGGAGGCCTATACGTACCCTGCTGATACTGCGGCTGATACGGCCTCTTACTGGGCTGACTAGAAACAAGCTGATCCCCATTTCTCTTCTCTAGTCTAGAAGCTGCTTCAAAAGCCTCAGTGAAAATATCATACCGATTAAGAGCCATCACATCCTGAATCTCGGGCCTCAACCCCAAGATGAACCTACGAGTCCTCCGCTTCTCGTCTGCCATATACTCCGGTGCATACCGGGACAATCGAGTAAATGTGGCCTCATATTGAGCCACTGTAGCATCTCCCTGTACCAAGGCTAGAAACTCTGCCTCTCTCCATTCCCTCGCAATCCTCGGGACATACTTTGCCCGGAAAGCCATCAGAAAGGTACCCCAAACATAAGGAATACCCTGTGTCACCCAGCTAGTCCTTACCGTGCACCACCACTCCTCTGCCTCATCATCTAACAAATACACGGCAAAAGAGACTTTCTGCTCATCAGTATAGTCAAGTGGATCATAAATCTTCTCCAACTTGCTAATCTATGCCTCCGCCTTCCTATCATCTGGCTCCCCCTGAAATCTCGGTGGATGATATCCTAAGAACTCCTTCAGGGTACCACGCCCGTGGTTACCACCCTGAATATTCAGTAGCTGAGCCTGCATAGCCTGATTCTGGGCAGCCTGCCCTGCTAATAACTGTGCCTGACTAGCCACTAACTCTGCAATCCTCTCCATAGCTGCCCCTAATTGGTCATCATCCCTACCACGGTCCGGTGCCGCGTTACCCGGAGTCTCATCAGTCATCTCAGGCCTACCTCTGGTTCTCGGTCGACTGGCCATCTACTAATCAAAGAGTTAGCACAGGTTATAGCACGTAAACAGGTTATGAGCAACTATTATCACATAAACAACAAAGTCATATAAAACACGTAAACAAATTGATCACATAATCACATAAGTACTAAATCACATAATCACATAATCACTTAATCATTTAATCATATTAATACATAGATCACTTTTCTTTCAATTCATACATACTTTCATGCTAAGACCATTACCCACATTCCGAGAATACCCCGGCTGACAACTAACATGAGCTCTGATACCACTTAAATGTCACGCCCCAACTCGACCCCTCCTATAATCAGTCAGGACGCAACGAAATTTTGGCAGTATAACGACAGTAAATAGGATACCGAGGCTTTAAGCCAACCTCAATAGACATCATACATCAACTCCACAAACCATACAACAAACAACTCCTCAATAATAACAACATACATCATAACCATATTATACAATAAACATTCCTCGTTATACGCCTCCGTTCTAACATAATACATGAACCTTTAATATACATTACCAAGAACATGTTGAGCCAATCTAGCAACCTAATCATAAACAAAAGAAAGGCTACTAGAACAACATCAACTAATTCATTAACTTAATAACATCTTATACATTATAAACTACAAAGCAGATAAAAGTCTACTAAGTTAATTACAAGATAATAAAACATGTACGACATCACGGATAAGACTCTGGAACATAGGACTCATCCACGTAAGGCACGTTTTCCACATTCTCCTCTTTAGGAGGCACGTACCCATAATCCTGCGAAAGTACACCTGTATGCATGCAATAATAGAGAGTGAGCTTATATAAAATAAGCCCAGCGAGGATCTGATAGATCTCAAGCAAGGTCTACTAATCTTCTTGGAATAATCCTTTGAGTCAGTAAACACACAATAACAACAATAATAATATCATCACATAACTATATGACCATTCAATAAAGGATACTCTAGTTGGTGTAGCTCTAAACACCATCACGATCATAACAGCCTTCTTGTGACTCCCATAAACTCACGCACCCGGGGTACCCCCAATAACCTCGCCCTCCATGACACCTCCGTCATGCGAGCTGGAGGCAATCTCTGATAGTCATGCCGTTATCAACCCGACAGCCCAATGCTGCCCGAGAGATGGCACACACATACCAGAGACCCAGCAATAATAATAAACATCAATCATTCACAGGAGGACAGTCTAGCAGAACTGTTTATCTCCCGGCATCAATCATCAATCAATAATCATATTATCATCATAATAATCATCAATAGTCAATTAAACAACAAAATAACTAAGTTATATGACAAAGTAGGACATCCAACCGAACATGCATTAAACACACAATCAAACTCTAAATTACCCATCAACAACTCACAATTTAATCACTCAACCCACACCTAATCAACTAAGGCTCAATTCAATAATTTAAAGAAAGATAACCTAACTTCAAAAATTCATAACCTACATTCTACTAATCCAAACAACTCCAAATCAGTTTCTATCACTCACCCATTCAACCAACTATATTAGCCCCCTCGGAAAACTACCATAACATCTCCAAAGCATGCCCGATAACCCTAAAACCCTAAGGTGTCAAGGCTGAATTTTCCGGATTTTCACCCAAACATCATAATCAAAAATTCATCATTACAACGGCGCTACCACGTAATTATCAAACATTTAGAAATTGACGGCAATCGATTCCGATCAACACAACTCAATTTAATCAACATTGAACAAATTAATCAAATTTAAATATCCCAAAAATAAAAATAATGCTACAACTGATAAAAACTCGTAGTAATACAACTAAATGATCTCTAGCATGCAAGGAGCAATAATCTACCATCAGATTAGAATTATAACAGTTCAATTTTTATTTATACGCAAAAATGCAAAAGGCAACTTTTGAGATCTAGAATTTTTCTCTCACCTTTTATCCGAAGTAAAGCTAGGAATACATGCAATAGGTGCCCAACAAGCGGAATCCAGCCCGGTTTGTAAAGATTCGGACTTTAAATGAGTTTTCTAAGGCAAAATTACTTTGAAAATAAGTTGAATAAAATCTCTTTTTTTCCTAAGCTTTCACGGCTGCAAGGTGTGTGTAAATGTGGTATTTTTCTTTGTTTCATTGTGTGTTGGTGATATATGCATGAAAGTCAACAAGTCAAATGAAAGTCAAAGTTGAAACTTTAGTATTTTTAGTGTTTTCTTGACTTTAAATGCATTTTATTGATCACCAAAGTTCGAAACAATTATTCAACACCCAAGATAGCTCAAGTAGGTTATTTTTAGGTGACAAGAAGTTTTACAATCGAACAATTTCACCTGAGTCGGCTTAAAACTCAATTTTCGCAAAAGTCAGTGTAAAAACCCTAATAAATTCTTAAGCCAATTTTAAAATCGTTTTCATCAAACACAGGTCTATTAAAGTCTGTGGACTAGGTCTAGAAGGGTTAAAAAGACCAGTTTCAAAATTTTAGCAGACATGTTTCGAAAACACTATTTACTAAAAATCGACGAGAAAATTTCTGACTCGGCGTTTTTTATGAAAATTTCATGAATGCACATTTAGCACGTATTAGGAGTATTGATATCAAAATTATAACATTCTAGGCCCTATAGCACATAAACAGGTCATATGCATGCAAAATGAGACAAAGCACGTAAATCAAGTTAAAGCAGATAAGTGGGGTTTCACAAATACCCTCTGCATTAAGTCCATGAATGCAGCGGGAGCATTAGTAAGACCAAACGGTAAGACAACAAACTCATAATGGTCATATCGAGTTCTGAAAGCAGTTTTAGGAACATCATCTTTCTTAATCCTCAACTGATAATAGCCTTGCCTCAGATCGAATTTAGAGAATACCTTGGCGCCTTGCAACTGATCAAATAACTCTTCAATTAAAGGCAAAGGATATTTATTTTTGATGGTTACCTGATTAAGACCCCGATAATCAATGCATAAGCGAAGAGATCCATCTTTCTTTTTAACAAATAGGACTGGCGCACCCCAAGGTGAAGAACTCAGCTGAATGAATCCCTTCTCAAGCAAGCCCTGCAATTGAACTTTCAATTCCTGCAATTCGGGTGGAGCCATTCTATACGGAGTCCTAGAGATAGGTGAAGTCCCCGACAATAAGTCAATCATGAACTCTATCTCTCTATCAGGCGGTAACCCAGGTAATTCCTCAGGAAAGACCCCCGAAAACTCCCTCACAATAGGTACATCATTCAATTTCAATTGATCCACAGGCTGATTAATCAAATACGAAAGATAAGCCTCACAACCCTTGCTCAATAATTTAGATGCCCTAATAGAAGAAATAATAGGAGTTCCCGCAGATTTTCTACTACCAACTATTTTAAGTACAGGCTGGTCGGGCATTTCTAGATACACAATCTTCTTTCTACAATCAAGCTGGGCATAATATTTACTTAACCAGTCCATCCCCAATATAATTTCAAAGTTGCGGAAAGGTAGAATAATTAAATCGGCAGGAAAACACGACCTTGAATATAAATATTACATGCCTTGCAAATAGATTTGGTGACAAACTTCGGCCCCATAGAAGTGTAAACCACAATATCATGCAACAATTTATCATGTTTCAACTTAGCATTTTGTGCACAAATAGGTGTAATAAATGAATGCGAAGCCCTGGAATCAATTAAAACCTTAATTGATTGATCATTAAGAAGAAAAATACCTTCTACCACAGCGGTCGTATCCGGAAGCTCCTTAGCATCCAAAGCAAATACACGGGCCTGACCTCGTGGTGGTGGTGCTGCAACTGGTACCCTGGTTTGAGAGTTCTGAGCTGACGTCTGACCCCTAGGGTTCTTAAATTTCTGACAGTCCTTAACCCTGTACTGATCACTGCCGCAGCCTGTACACTTGTGAAACCTCACTTTTTCTATCTTATCTCGTGCTTTATCTCGTTTTGCGTGAATTAACCTGTCTATGTGCTATGTGACTTAGAATGTGGTAATTTTGATATCAATACTCCTAGAACATGCTAAATGTGCATTCATGAAATTTTCATCAAAAACAGAGTCAGAAATTTTATCATCAATTTTTAGTGAATAGTATTTTCGAAACACGTCCGCTAAAATTTTGAAACTGGTCTTTTTAACCCTTCTAGACCTAGTCCACAGATTTTAATAGACCTGTGTTTGATTAAAAAGGTTATAAAATCGGCTTAAGAATTTATTAGGGTTTTTACACCGACTTTTGGGAAAATCGAGTTTTAAGCCGACTCGGGTGAAATTGTTCGATTGTAAAACTTCTTGTCACCTAAAAATAACCTACTTGAGCTATCTTAGGAGTTACATATTTGTTTTGAGCAAGGAGATAGCTAAAATGCATTTAAAAGACAAGAAAATGAATTAAAGGACTAAAATACTACTTTGACTTTGCATTTTATTTATTTGACCAAGCTTTAATTACATATTATCATCAACACACACTCAACACAACACAAAACACACTCCACACACACACATAGGGCCGAAAGCCATAGGAGAAAAAAAGCCAAAGGAGTTCAAGGTTTTCCAAGCAAAAATTCAAAGAAAAACCTAGTTTTCGTCCGTATAATTTCGTACCGAGTTGGATTCCGCTTGTTGGGCACGTATTGCACGCATTCCTAGGCTTATATCGCATCAAAGGTGAGAGAAAAATTCTAGATCTCAAAACTCAACCTTTGTGTTTTTGCGTAGAATTGAAAATCGAACCGTTAGAATGTTAATCTAATGTTAGATTATTGCTCCATGCATGCTAGGGATCATTTATATGTAATCCTACGAGATTTGAACGGTTGTAGCATAATTATTATTTTTTGGGTATTTAAAGTTGAAAAATTTGTTTAATGTTGATTATTTTGGGTTGTGTTGATTGGAATCGATTGCTGTCGATTTCTAAATGTTTGATAATTTCATGGTAGCGCCATTGTAATACCGAATTTTCGATTGCGATGTCCGTGCTAAAATCTGGAAATTTCAGCCATGACACACTAGGGTTTTAGGGTTGTCGGGCATGATTTGGATGTGTTTTGGTTGGTTTCCGAGGGGGCTAAAGTAGTTGGTTGAATGGGTGAGTGTTTAAAACTGATTTGGAGTTGTTTGGATTAGTAGAATGCAAGATATGATTATTTGAAGTTTAGGTTATCTTTCTTTAAATTATTGAATTGAGCCTTAGTTGATCGGGTGGCATTTGAGTGATTGAATTGTGAGTTGTTGATAGGTAAACTAGGGTTTGATTGTGTGTTTAATGCATGTTCGGTTAGATGGCCTACTTTGCCAGCTAACTTAGTTATTTTGTTGTTTAATTGATTATTGATGATTATTATGATGACAATATGATTATTGATTGATGATTGATGCCGGGAGATAGCAGTTCTGCTAGACTGTCCTCCTGTGAATGATTGATGTTTATTATTATTGCTGAGTCTCTGGTATGTGTGCGCCACCTCTCGGGCAGCATTGGGCTGTCGGGTTGATAACGGCATGACTATCAGAGACTGCCTCCAGCTCGCGTGACGGAGGTGTCATGGAGGGAGAGGTTATTGGGGTACCTCGGGTACGTGTGTTTATGGGAGTCACAAGAAGGCTGTTATGATCGTGATGGTGTTTGGAGCTACACCAACTAGTGTATCCTTTATTGAATGGTCATTAAAGTTATGTGATGATAGTATTATTGATGTTATTGTGTGTTTACTTGCTCAAAGGATTAAATCCAAGGAGCATAGTGAATACTGTAGAGATCTATCGGATCCTCACTGGGCTTATTTTTATATAAGCTCACTCTCTATTATTGCATGCTTACAGGTGTACTTTCGCAAGATTACGGGTACGTGCCTCCTGAAGAGGAAAATGTGGAAAATGTGCCTTACGTGGATGAGTCTTATGTTCCGGAGTCTTATCCTTGATGTTGTACTGTTTTATTATCTTGTAAATTAACTTAGTAGACTTTTATATGCTTTGTAGTTATAATGTATAAGATGTTGAAAAGTTAATGAATTAGTTGATGCTGTCTTAGTAGCCTTTCTTTTGTCTATGTTTAAGTTGCTAGGTCGGTATCAACATATTTTGCAATGTATATTAAGGTTTATGTATTATGTTGGAACGGAGGCATATAACGAGGAATGATTATTGTATAATATAGTTATGATGTATGTTGTATTTATTGAGGAGTTATTTGTTGTATGGTTGTGGAGTTGATGTATGTTGTTCTATTGAGGTTGGTTTAGAGCTTCGGTGTCCTATTTACTGTCGTTATACTGTCAAAATTCCGTTGCGTCCTGACTGATTATAGGAGGGGTCGAGTTGGGGCGTGACAACACTTGTTCTGTTTCTTCCAACAAACATCTTCAGTGTGGCCCTATCGCTGACAGAAGCTGTACTGCTGGTGATGTCTTAGAGTAATGCCTCCCGAAGGAGCTCTGTAAGTAGAGGTAGCTAAACTACCCTACTGCGAACGGGATACTGCTGGACGGAATTGACTCTGAGTCTGACTCTGAACTGGTCGTGCCTGAGTCTGAGTAGGCCCTGTATAACTCTGAGTCTGCCTCGGCTGTGGACTCTGTCCAACTGATATAGCCTGTCCCTGGTACCCCTGACTCTGAGACTGAAACCGCTTACTCGATTGACTGGTCTCGGCTAACACATCGGCCTTGCGTTTTTCATATCTCGAGGCGGCTCGGACTATTGCAGCATAATTAGGGAAATCATTCGCAGACAAATTTAGCATAATATCCGTTCTCAATCCCAGGATAAATCTCTGGATCTTCATGTCCTCTGGCTGTATCAAGGCTGGCGCATAACGGGAAAGCCTGGTAAAAGTAGCCTCATATTGATCCACTGTCATACTTCCCTGTTTTAAGTTTATGAACTCTGTTTGACGCCTCTCGCGGGCAACCACCGATATGTACTTGTCTCAGAATTCTCGGACGAAGTCAGCCCACGAATGATGAACCCTCTCGGCTTCCCATTTCTCACTGATAGTTCGCCATCAATCTTCAGCGTCACCTTCAAGAAGGAATGTGGCATAAGTGATCTTCCTATCATCATGGCACTCGAGTATTGCAGCCACCCTTTCAAACTTCCTCAGCCACATTTCAGCCTTCATATCATCCGGTTCTCCAAAGAAAGTATAGGCCCCATGATGAATAAACCGGTCATACAGATTAGCTCCGGTAGTAGTACTAGCCCCGGCTCTTGCAGCCTGATTACCTCCAGCAACCCCTGTCTGACTCTGCTGTGTCACAAATTGGGCGATGGTATTCATAGCAGTGGCCATTGTGGCTAAGATCTGTGCCGTACTCGGTTCCTGAACTGGGGGTGCATTACCTGCCAATCCGGCTTCTTGCCCATGAGCCTCTTCCGGTTCTCTATCGACATTCTGATTCTCAGTACGACGGCAAGGCCCCATCTCGAATAGCTAGAATGCAAAGTGTTATGACAAGTATATATATGTATATATGCAATTTATAAGTAAACACATAAAGAAAAGTTCAAATAGATTCACATAAAGTCAAGTATATAGAAGTTCATATGAATATTCTACATTCTTGAAGTACACATAAGTCACTAGATCATACTTGACATTCTAGGCTCTTGACATTCTATTTTCATGCTAGCATGTTCATTCCTAATTCAAATTTCACTTAGGCAAATCAGAAGCCACAAATTTATACAATCACAAGGTCGCATAACAAGTCTCTACCCACAGACCGAGAAAATTAACCCGGCTTTATGCATTTAATAGCTCTGATACCATTTAAATGTCACGCCCCGACCCAACCCCCAAGCTAAAGGTTAAGTCCGGACCCGACACACGGACAGAGTCTCCCCTGTACCGTGGACATTCTGAAAACCTGTAAACTCTCAAATAAGGTAACCACAAGATAAACAAGCTTTTCATGGCTAAATATTTAAAGATTCAAAGCTATCCGAGCCTTGAAGCAAACAACAGTTCCAAAACCACACAAGCATGCAAGTAACTTGTTTACAACATAGTCTAATAGCTATGACATTCTAGGATAACATTAAAACATACTTAAAAGATAAAACATGCTACATTAACCCATTCACTCCCAAGCATGCAAAGTGAATAAAAGTAGAAACATAAGTTATTACAAGACATAGGCTTCCAAATCTACACCACAATCAACTATCCTTCAACTTCTTACAACAACCAACATAAACATAGCCCTTAGGCCACAAAATAGATACACAAGTACCAAATAGAAACAAGAAGGCACAGCCACCTCAGAACAACACACAGCAACTAGGGCAAAGGCTCTATCTGCACCTCTTCCTCCTCCACTACTACCTCAACAAGCTGGGGATCACCCTCAGCGTCTCCTGAAACATATATCGAGGTATGAGCAACCACTGTTGCCCAGTGAGGGATATAGTCCCGGGGCGTGCAATGCAACAAGTAATATAATTAAACAACAATAACAATTACACAATTAAAGAACCAATGATAGCTTAAATAACCACATGTTTAAAAGGATACATTTCACATAACCCCTATACACCAATCTTCACTGGTGTTCATTCACGATCCACGAACCACGATCACGATCACGATAAGCCGCCATAACCCCAAACACTCCAGTGGGTGTACTCCGGATGTACCCCGATAATCCTACAACCCAACACCCCCTGGCAATCTCTGGACCAGGCGAGTGAGGGAATAGGGTACGGAGTTTGAATATCTACCGGCAAGCCCTCTGCCGCCCAGCCGATATTCAACACATCCGCCCCTGACACTATGGTTGCGCAACCACTATGCAATGCACTTTACAATGGCAAGTTAATATCAATAATATAAGTAATAACACATAGGAGGATCAACAAAGTAGGTTGACCTCGATGCAGTTAGAATAGAAACAATGATATAAGCAAATAAGTAGTTTTTCAAAGGGACATATACAAGATAAGCATAGATTCATACCAAAAGCTCCAAATCAACTTGAAACCACATATAAACACCCAAGAAGTCATGCCATGGGCTTAGAAGCGTGAGTCAACCGAAATTGCACCTAAACCCCTTTGTTTTTCAAACCATTTCTCTTCCAAACCAAAGTTCATGATTCAATTTTCAAGGGAAACTTTCCCAACCTTCTAACTAACCTTCAAGGAACCCTTCCAATCCTCTAACTCATTCAAACGCCCGCAATTACCCCAAAAGTCCCAAATTCCCTCTTATGGCTTTATACTACACATACCTTATCCGGGCTTCAAACAAGGGTTATCAAAGCTTCTATAGCACCTAGGTATCCTAATAATACTAGAAGTAAAGCCCGAATCCACCTGGATTCGCATTAACCCCGAAACCCCTTTGTTAAAGTCTACTATTTCAAGTTTTATGCGATTCTAGAGCAATGCAAGTGCACAGAGCTATTAAACTACCTTCATTAGCACCTAAGGCATCTATTAGGAGCATTGAATCAAGTTAAAATGCGCAAATTCACGAAACCCTAGAATTTTCGTCACTATTCACTCCTACGAATTAACTAACGATTTCTACCATTTAATACATGAAACAATAGCATAAATGTGGTCCCTACTACTTGTACACAACATATATAAGCTTATTTGAGCCTTGCAATAGCATGTAACATCATTTCTAACAAATCAAGAAAATAGCAACTATTTCAAAATGCAAAAATAAGTCATGAAATCCCTCACCAATGAGCGTAGGAGCACCTAGGAAGCTTGCACACACCCTACACTACTTGCTTTAGGCTTGGCTTGGCTTGAATTGATGATTTGATGAAGCAAAAATCTCCAAATGTGCAAGGGAAGGGTTGTCGGGTTCAGGCACTGTTCATTTGCTGAATTTTTTTTGTTTTTTGTTAAAATGAGCTTGTGTTGTGTTATATTGAGTATGTATTGAGGTGGGGTCATGTTGGTTGCTTAAGTGAACTTCTAAAATGCGCGTTATTGACTTAAAAACGAGCCTAAGGTGAAAAGTATAAGCTAACTAATTAAATCTCTAAGTTATGTTACGTAATACTATTCATTGAACTACCAAAATCATTTTCCAAACGAGTTCTCCTATCGCTACTAGCTCAATTGCTCATTTTTTCCACTACTCCAATAATTAATATGATTTAATAAAAATGCTAATTCGCTAATAGAATGAAGTTAAAAAAAACGGAGTGAATAGTAATTTAATAAGACAGTTAATAAAGCACAGAAGGAAATGCGCAAACAAGGGATGCAACAGTAATTGAATGCATGTCTAAAACTCGGGCGTCACATGGGCAGCGGGCAGACGCCCCATTGTTCATGGTATTGCAATAAATCCAGTGAATCATCCTCATGGAAGACGTGAGGGGTGCAAGAAAGGAGGTAGACCTTTGAGAACTAATATTGGAATGGGAAGAAAAAGGGGGAAAAGTGAAGTCTAAGCACATATGGCAGGAAAAGGAAATCCGATTTCGATAAGACTTGATCTGAATCGTAGTTCAGATTCAAGTTGGTTTAGTGAGGGCAACCGTGAAAGTCACCGAATGGGTTAGTCTTTTCCTTCAGTTTGTCCCATATTTTAAATAGAAAAAGGCGTAGGAGGACGTTGCAGATGTCCGAGGCGGACACGACTTCTTCTAAGGCTAGAAGACCACTAGAAGACACCCAGGACTAGAGCATGTCATGAAAGAAGCACACTGGGCGGGTGTTATTCGACCGTGTCTCTTGGGCACAATTGAATGTAGATATCATGAATGCGAGGTACAGGATACCAGGCCGAGAAACCCCGGCAACCACTCCCCTATGCGCCAATCGCTAGCACATCCAGGGCCCCGGCGCCCAGCTCAGCTGGAGAAGCCTAGCCTGATCTGAGAAGTGCTAATTCAGTTCAGATAGAATTCATTCAAGAATGTCGCTGTCCCTGGAATCAATAAGAAAAGAAGTGCTAAGTTTCATATCAGTAAAAAAATTGAAATGAAAGAAGAGATGTTTCTCGTTCGGCGCCTAAAGCGCACTATGCTCCGCTTCAACAAATGAGAGTTTTCGGTGGAACCAGTGAACCACGCGAGCTGGTTAGATGCGTGGGACAAAGGGCTTCTAGTACCTGCTAGCGCAACTATGCAGTGGAAGGGAAGAAGCCTAAATCGACCCCCTTCTTTCTTTTTATTTTTTTAAAAAAGCAATACAATGAGATTAGACTCTCGGATGAGACTAAGCAGCTACCGACCATTCTGACGCGCTCTTGACCTATCTTGATTAAGATCAAAAATCTATCTAAAGTAGAGCCTAGTTTAAGCTGTCAAACAAATGATAGAATGGAAAATACATAATAACCACTAGTAGGGATATGGATGGAGTCTCGCTTAGTAAAGAGAGTTGTAGATTCGTAAAACAGGAGAAGACTTTCGATTATCGCGCTAGTTACAATCTTTCTAAAGCAAGAAGGGAGAAAGTTGACTTTGAGAAAGAAGGGCCAACTATTTAGATTAGAATCTTAGTAAAGGCAGCAAGGACTTGAGTTGCGCGAAAGACGTTGCGCTAACGCGCATCTGCTCGTTAGCACTTTAGTTTTCAATAAGGACATTTAGGCTTTACTAATAAGATAGAATAGAAAGGGCTTTTTCATCAGGGTGGGCAGGTTTGGAACCCTATACAAAGCGCTTCTCCTTTCAAATGATAACTGCCTCTTCCTGCTGCGAGGGCCTTGCACGAAACCAAACCACCCCCGCCCGATCAAGTACCTGTTGCTTCGCTGGTATCCCACTTAGGTTAGGGAAATTGTCCCTCAATTCTTACCAACCTCCGGTGTATAATCGACATGTTGCTAGCTAGAACTCGGTCGAATAAAAATCATAGATTCCCTCTGCTGTCAATTTCTTATTCATTCATGGCACTCGGTCGGTGCTCCTTTCTCATCTCAAACCAGAACAACTCTGAACGTTAGGGAAGATAAGGAAAGACCACCTGAGCGAACCGACCGAAGGTACTTGACTTATCCAAACCGAACGATAGCAGCTTAACGCTAAGCCTATCACAATATAAAAATACCTTGATCGACGGGGAGGAACATCTCAAAGTATGGGGCAAAGGATCAAGCGCTTTGACTTTGTCTCCCGCGATCCACCACAGGTTGGGTTTGAGAGCCGTGTGATGGGTGACTATCCAGCACGGTTCGGAGAGCACTTTTAGTTTGCATTGGTGAATAGAAGCCCCCCTCCTATCAAGTAAGAAGGAAGCAGATCTTCCAACGGCGGAGTCACCATTGACTTTATTTATTATTATGGTAAATCAATGTATCAAGATGTCAATCTGATATCGTATTTCGGTTCGATACGTCCACCTACGAGACTCACCTTTGGCTTTCGTCTCAGTAGGTGTATTATTCTACATTTTTCCAAAAGAACTTTCATTCATTTCTTTCTTCCCCGTCGACCAGGACGATTGAAACGAGGCAAAAAATCCAGACTCGGAAAGGAGAAGGGCCAGTGGTGGGCATTTGGGAAAGTCGGCCCGATCGGGTGTCTTCATTCAAGGGATGGTATAGAAGAATAACGAAAGGAAGTGAGAGGCCGGGGGGCAGCGAAAAGATTCGAGTCGATCAGGCCCGACGAGCGGGAGAAGCAAAACGAAATCAGGATTTGGCCGAAAAAGAAGCAAGGCTATGGATACCATAACCGATCACCATCGATAAAGAAGAATCTTTCTAAATCACTTAGGGTCAGCGAGGCCTTCAAGCATCTGAAATATGCCAGGGTTGTAAATGACATCGCGTTCCTGATAGAAAATGACGACTCCTTCAGAAAAACTAAGTTATTAAAGTTCTTTTTCCCAAAGAAGTCCCGCTCCGACGGCCCGACGAGTCATCTACTTAAAAGGACCCTCCCTACAGTGCGCCTTTCCTTGAATTATTCGGTCATGCAATACTTTTTGAATACAAAGAACAAAATGCATTTTGACCCCGTCGTAGTTCTCAATCATTTCGTGGCACCGGGCGTGGCTGAACCATTTATGATGGGGAGAGCTAATGCACAGGAAAGAAGCTTAGATAAGAGAATACGTTCTCGCATTGCTTTTTTGTAGAAAGCTCGACCAGCGAGAAAAAGTGTTTGGCTGAAGCCAAAAAGAGGTTGACCCACTTCATTCGCCAAGCGAATGATCTTCGCTTCGCGGGAACAACAAAAACAACCATCTCGCTATTTCCTTTCTTCGGTGCTACCTTTTTTTTCCAAGGGATGGGCTTGGGGTGTATAATAACATTTTTTTTAGGCTGCCCGGGAACAACTCCTAGGTCAATTAAGGATAAAATTTTGGAACCTCATGGGTAAGGATAAGGTAATAGAATTGATCGAGAAACTCATAGACCTAGGTAGGATAGGAGAATTGATAAAGGGGATAGAGATGATGATAGAGATCATACTGAGAAACAGAAGAATTCCGTACGGGTACAACTCTTATTTGAATGAAGTGAAAAAAATGCGATCTTTGTTGTCTAATAGAACTAGCACTAATACCTTAATTGAATCGGTCAAGATCAAATCTGTTTATCAAAGTGCTTCTCCGATTGCTCAAGACATCTCTTTTCAACCGAGGAACAAAACAAGATCATTTCATTCCATTTTTAGTAAAATAGTAAATGATATTCCATTAGTAATGAAAAAAGGGTGGAGGGGATTCGTTTATGTTGTTCAAGTTGATCAGAAGCTGCAGAAATAGCTAGAACAGAATGCGGAAAGTATGGAAAAACATATCGTAATGTATTTAACCAGAAAATAGATTATGCTCATGCGGAAGTATCTACTCGTTACGGAATCTCAGATGTCAAAGTATGGATTTCATATAGTAAAAAAAAAAGGGGCGTGCTATATCCGAAACGTACGAAATATAGTAAATTCATAAAGGTAGATGTAGTAGGGATTGCAAACCGGACGGTACACAACTTGGTTTTGGAAGATATGGCACTAAAAGTTGTAGAGCTGGTCGTCTTTCATATCGAGCCATTGAAGCAGCGCGTCGGGCTATAATCGGACACTTCCATCGTGCTATGAGCGGACAATTTGAAAGAAATGGTAAGATATGGGTAAGAGTTCTAGCAGATCTCCCTATTACCGGGAAACCTACAGAAGTAAGAATGGGAAGAGGAAAAGGAAATCCTACGGGTTGGGTTGCTCGTGTGTCCACGGGACAAATCCTATTTGAAATGGATGGTGTGAGTTTTTCAAATGCTTGACAAGCCGCTACATTAGCAGCACATAAATCATGTTCGTCAACCAAGTTTTTTCAGTGGTCGTAACCTAATTAGTTAGTGGGGAAAAATCGAGCCGGGATTCAAACGAATTAGGCGAAGTGTTTGTTCTTGAACGACGGAAGTGGAAAGACACTAAGGGAGAGGGATATACTCCTTTTGTAATCGCCGAAATTGTATGCCGGACCTTCTTGTTCCAGGCGTACGACCCAGATACGTTACGGTTGAATTCTTCCAGTCTGGTTTAGAAAGTGATAGTAGTAAGAATGGATAAGAAAGAGAAGAGCTAAGATTCACGACACGGAAGTGTATGGGATAAAGGAAAAAAAGTATGTATGTATCTGGGGGGTGGGGCTATGTATGTAGAAAGGGATCAGTCTCTATCCATCCGGATACTCACGTAGGCTACCAAGTAAATAAATTAAGGTAGTGTCTAAATAACAAGGAAGCCAACAAGCTCAAACATGAACAATTAGTTGGCGAGCTAGCTGCATTTCTTGTGAGTCGACCCGCGTACGGGTAGGCGGCGGAGGTAAGATCGATGCAAGGGCTACATACGTACATCAACTGCAACTTTATGGTACTGTTAGCAGGTGGGGGCAGCATTGTTGTTCCTAGTCTCTCTTAGCAGCGAGCCTACTGAGTTCCCGGGCTAGGGCTGAGGCAGCCCACGGGGCCTGCATGGCGCAGCAGCCTAACCCCAACCCCAGGGTGGAACTCTTAGGAGCCGGTCATTGAGGTTGGTAAACTCAGGGTGCCTACCGTACTTGTTCCTCTATCCATCCCCTTTCTCCGTAGGGCTGAGGACAAAATTCTTGATTTCAGGAGGAGGGGAGCACCTGACATTCATTTACTATGGGCAGTCTAACCAACGAAGAGCTGGCTTATGAAGCTTACTCATCAAGGGGCGAAGGGGGGGGGGTCATGCATCGGCATCACGTAGGATTTTCTTCAACAAGAAAGGATTGCTGCTGTGAGTGATCACGCACGATAGACAATAATGGATCAGCAGACCGATTGATTGATCGAGATGTGATGCTCACTAATCGACCATGCAAAAATCTCCAAGCTACTTTACTAGAGTTCCAAACCTAAAAGCTTTCTGTTCAAGCTCCGCTCGCTGTCTATTTCTCGAGTCCTGTGAGTCTACTAACGGGAACTGTCGTACAGTCGTATCTTCTCTTAAGAAAGATCGTAGAAGAACTAACCTAAGTAGTAGAAGTAGAAAGAAATCATTGGTACTATACTGGCTTGGCACGTTACGACCGATACTGCACTCCTACCAAGCCTTCTCTCTTTTCTTTCCTTATGGATAACATAGAGCTAATTCTATATAGTCTCCCCCTCCCTACTAGGACAAGTTTGGAAGCTAGGACTGATTAGACCGTACTGTACATCCGATTCTCAGCATTCCTTCCATCTGCCCGGCTGTAAAAAGACGATTCTCTGTTCCCCATCTCTATTTCTTTCATTCCTCCCTCAATGCTAGTGCAAAGAAGATTGACTGATGCCATACTCTTCTATAATAGTTATTCTAGTGCAGCTAGGAGAGCTAGCTAAGACTAGGAGCTCATTCTATACCAGTCATAGAGGATTTTGGGCACCAATGCACTAACTCCTTCGTTGTCTTGCTTCCTTGCTTTAATCCAATAGGCCGTAGCATCCTTTTTTTGCTTGAAGAGAGTTTAGTTTACTATAGTACTTAAGGAAAGGAGAGATTCCTTATCAAGGACGGGAACTAGTACTTGGACGGATTCCAGATGAGAGATTCGCTATTGGATAGCTTGAAGAGGCTAAACTTTCAAGGCTCGAACTCTTGAACTACTGGAATAGACAGACCACAAGTAAACAAGCAAGGTTTTTATTACTTGTTTGGTGCTTAACGCCCTGTAAATAAATCTTCTGCTTTTGGTATGGAAAAGAGGGAATATGTCGTCATCTATCTGTCATCGAGAATGGGTCTTCTTTCCTCTGGTATCGGGCATCCAGAATCAGTATCGTTAATCAGAAATTTCTCTCTTGCCATTAGTGAATCCCTTCTTCCTTTAGAAGAGTCACCCGGCTATCCCTTCTTGCTTGCTTTGGGCTCATCCCGTGCTTGGTATCTTTAATAAGCTCTTTCTTTATGAAGGATCTCTCCTCCCGTTAAGCACTCGGGTACAGGTAGACAGAGGAGTTAGAGGTTATGTAATTCGCTATGTGGAATTCCTTTTCTATCAGTACGATTCCCGTCCTTTGTCGGACAAGGTGTCCACTCTTGCAACAGTCGTAATTGGTATTTCCTGTATTCAGGACTCGCGCTATATGCCCTCTTTTCAATAGAAAATGAAGAAGACAAGAAGGTAGAAGTAGTAGCATCCAAATCAACTGAATAGTACGTAAAGGGGTTTTCCTTGCCAGAGCATAGCTCGAGACTTTTGCCTTTCTTTTCTGCCAGCTGGAGGGTATCTCCGGCTTCTAAAGTAGTGAAAGTACCTACTATTTCGGCCTTCACAACTGAGACTCCAATATATATATATTTTTCGGAGTCCCTTTAATGAATAATCCATTCCTTGCTTGGTTTTAAGAAAGTTGGCCCCGGAAAGAAGCCTACCATCTTTGACCTACAGGATACCACTCAAGGACCTAATGAAGATGTCCAGCCGTTTGTGACTAGGAAAAGGTAACTCCTAGCCAAACCGACATCATAATCACCAAACCCTCGATCAAACTAGAGATTTCATAAGAGAATAAAGATTGTAGCGTAGAAAGTCTTGCTTACTATCTCCTCCATTTAAGTTAAGTAAAAGGAGAGAAGCTTCAAGCTTTAGGTCTACCTTCAACTAGAAAAAGTATGGCCTCTGCCTTATGTTCATCCGATACGGAGACATATGCGTCAGATTTAGAGCTGTGGTTCGGGATCTCCTCATGCAAATGCCTATGCGCCTTTGGGCTCGTATACTGTTGTGCCTTTTGATACGGATGATACAGTTGATGGTGCGGGTGAGAGTGTGGAATCTTACTCTCCGTCCATTCCTCTGTCGAGCATCTACCTTCCTCTCCTTAGCAGTTGAGCTGAATTCCATCCAGCCTCTCCCTATCGGTCGAGCATCTTCAAACCTCAACAACTAAGGAAGAAACTGTAACGTCCCTAGTTCCTATTCTAGGAGGTCACTCTCCCCCCTCTGACTGAACGAGCGAAATAGTCTTCAAATGTTTCAAATGTTCATTTCGCGAAGCTCCGGCTTTCTACTATACGAATTCAGGTGATGGCCGGCATCAGCATCAATCAGACTTGGTTTCTACCAAATCTTGACGCTCGAGGTTTGAAGATGCTCGACCAATAGGGAGAGGAATGGAGCTAACAATGAACTGAGGATAAAGCTCCTATTAGTCAACATTCATTTAAGACTTCATTCACATATACTCGTTGGCTTGGCTAAAACTAGGTTGTTGAAGCAGAACCTACACCCGCAAAAAAAAGGAAATGACATGTTTAGATTAAGAATTTGAAGAAAACACAACCGGTAGGGGGAGGGTACGTTGACTGCCTTCGCGTGTGAAATAATCTATTCTAAAAGCCTCAGACAAAGAATCTAGAAAAGGAATAGCTCAAACTAAGCCAAACTCAGGCTAAGGGAGCGGAAGCCACTGACGGGCTAGCCGGTCTGCTGGCATACATTTCTAGAAAAGAAGCTAACAACGTTGATGATAGCCCAAATCAGGCACGTTGGAAATCATCCAATAAAGATTAGAGAGGCAAGAAATCATCGGGGTTTGAAGATGCTCGACAGAGGCATGAAACTAGTCATTTTTTTGGAGTCTCCACTCCCAGCTCTAATCAGTTCAAGGAACCCCACTCACTAAAAAAGGGAAGGAATCCCATCAAGGTGAAACCCTCTAGCTCCATATGCTTGACGCAGGCCATTTGGTAGGTCCGAGAGAGAAGATAGCCCAAAAGCCACTTTCCCATCTCCGCTGGCTCGAGAAAGACAGAAAGAAAAATGATAACCACCCAGGCTGATTATTGACAGCGAAAGCTAAAAAATCTCCTCTAACGGAAGGGCAGATACCCAGAAGATTCTATACCTTGTTTTCCGCCTACTCTTTCAAATGAAGCTTCTTTTTCGACATTGACCTCTTTCTTGGTTTGAACCCGCTTCGGTAACTCGAAGAAACTATCAAAAAGTAGATGATTGACTGGCTATAAGCCGACGCTCATAATCATACTTGGTCAACTCTCCATTAATAAAGGAGAGGTTTTTCAGCGGTTTGCCAACTTTGACATGCAGACTTTGGGGGTCGAATTCGCCAAAAATTCCATTAGTTTTCCTGGCCCAATCTCGATGCCTCACCCTTTGGTTCTCTCATCTCATCCGCTTGGTTCATATTGGTTGGAGCGTATGTAGGCTAGTGACATAATCGGCCAACATTCATTAATTCATTTCGCCATGAAGCCGAGTTCCCAACAAGGAAGATTCATACTGATTTGGAAACCAAAACCCTACAAGTGGGTATTCTCGACCAGCCTCTCTCTAGAAGGAAAATATGATCTAAAATGCCATGCTTTTTCTTCCAGTCCTCGAAGACTTTCAGATATGTCCTGAAACAACATGTTTAGGGCTGCCGTTCAAACTTCTATTGACTTTGGAAACGTAAAAGCTATTCCCATTTGATGTATGGAAATCATGAGCGTAGGTCCTTTCTCCCAAGATTGGATCGAGGGAACTGAACCGCTATCACGTGTTTTTCGCTCCCAACCTTCATAAATAAGGGGAAGGAACCAGCCTTCAAACCCCTAAGGGTAAAGGATTTGGGTTCGTCCTCCTTTCTTGAACATAGTTAGTGGCAGATGTAATCGGGCTTTCTTCTTTACTTTGAAGGCAAGAAGAATCGACTCCCAAGAGCGCATGCTTGAAAGAAAACTTCAATGTTGCCACGAAGAAAAGGACCCGTCAGCTTGATGGGACAACCAAGGTCACAAGAATGAGTGAAAGCCATAGAGCAAAGGTATGAAGTAAGTCGACTGATAAGGAGAGGTATGAAGTAAGTCGACCGATAGGGAGAGGAATGGAGTTGGCTCGACCAAAGGCTGAGGCGGTGAAGGATGTGAATCAATCATGAATGCAGTTCTTGCATCTATTGATGAAGAATACTGCTACACTACCATTCATTGACTGAAAGCGGCCGATGGAAACTTCGATGATTCATCTGAGCTGGCTTACGTGTCAGCTTCATACTATGTCTCCTCTTGACTTTGTGGGTTGAAGCTTCTCGGCAGCCATAGTAGGCCCTTTTTGCCAGCCATAGTCTTAATGCTACCCCTTTTCCCTCATATCTTTCTCGTAGAGTGGCCTTGAGCTCCACCTTCGCCCATTCATTGCTTTCAACTTCAAGCAACCAGAACATAAATAGTTTCTACTCTTGAACCTCTGCTTCTGCTGGAGTGGCCGCTTCTACTTTTTTCTTAGTGGTTTGGTACTCCGCTTTTTAAGAAGTAAGAAAGGCTCTTTGTCGCTACAGGAAAGCCAGTGCATAAAGATCTATTCCCCTCGTCCTACGACCTTCCCGCCTAAGGGGGTAGATTGAGGCTTATAGTTCATGTTCCCTGGCCAAAATGGGGAAATCACACAAGGAAATCAAGTCTAGTTCTACCAGGGCGGTACTTCCATGAAAGAACCATAAAGTCAAAAAGGAACTAGCTCCAACTGCTACTATTCACGGAACATCTACTTTTAAATGGAACCCCCGCAGGACGAAGCACAGATCAATAGATATTCGAGTCTAACTACTTTCACTAATGGAACCCGGTCAAATTGGTATCAAGTCATTTTCCTTCGTCAACGTCAATTGAAATGTGAGAGTTGGGCCCTTTACCTTCTTTTTTGGCATAGACCGGGGATTTCTTTAGATGGTCTTTTTCCTTGAGTCAGGACCTCAGGCTATGGAGCCTAGTTTGGTCCTATACTTGTGCCCGATTTTTGGGACCTATGTTCGTGATCGGGCGTGTGGAGACTGGTTGGACGTATTCTATATAGAAATAGAAGGACCGCACCAGGGGAAAGTGAGTAAGAACCACACCAGGTATCAGCAGCGTAAAGAAGCTTCTGACTGGCCCCATTAGTTACAATCGGTTGAGCTGCAAGCTATGGAGCTAGGGCAGCTACTTCTACTATTTATTAGAAAAAGAAGTCTTTGGTGCTCCGCCAAGGGCTACCCCTTATCTGAGATCGTGCTATACTATCACTTCCGTGTAAGACCTCTACCAAAGGTCATGTTCCGACTTCCGGTTCTTCTTTTTCCTTTTGACTTTCTTGTAGAATTGACTTCTCATAGGCTGCCCTTACTCAACATCTTTTGAGAGGATCAACTACTTATTTAGTTACGTTACGATAGAACCAAACTCAATAGATGAAAGAACAGCAATTCTCTGTTCATGCTTTCATGGGAAAAGAGTGAACAGTCGATTCGGCAAGGAGAGGTCTTACGAACACCAGGGCAATCGTGATGAAAGTTGAAGAAAGTAGATCAACGGCTACTTTCCAGCTTGTTGCTTTCACTATGACCTTCCCCACCTAATCTTCTCCTCTATATATAGGGGTATAGGAGAAGCCTCGAAACTAGGCTTGAAGCTTCATTCAGATCAATTCCAGTCGCCGCTACCCGAAAGGAACTAGAAGTCACATTTTCTTTAATAGTCGTCTTCTCTAGTCTTTCAAATGGTGAATCACCAAAGTCAAATCCATCTTGCGCAGACGGGAGACGATGATCGAAGTCAGACTTGAGTATGGGACGAGAACTCGCTGATTTTGATTCAAATCAAATGAGACTGAAAGCACCATTTCTTTTGACATTTGACTTGTTCGTCAGCCTTTTCTTTATAGAACAGACGGTGTCGCTTTCTTCTTCTTTTTCTTGATTAGCTATCCAATCACAACAAAGCCTTTTTTCTTTCGATTCAGTGGCTGAATGAGCTAATTGCAGCAGTCTTTTTTTACCCTGTAGCACACTCTGAGACTACTCTTACTCTCAAGAGCTGTTGAGATAGAAGGCTAAGTTCTAAATTGGGCAAAGCCTTCCGCCATTCATCAACTGCCTTTCCCCTTCATCTATTCTCGGGAGGTCTTGACGATACCCTTCTTCCGAACTGCCTAGGCCCAGCCCAGTCACAGGATCATATGAGAACGTCATGCAGATGCTCAGGTACCGCAGGCTGGCTGGTAAAAAAATTGGGAAGTAGAATGCCTCTAGTGACTTCAAGCTCTGCCGTCACTGGCTTTTCTTTTTCTCTCTTAGGTCGTGTGAAAGTCTATCTTCCGTACATTATGCAAGGCGAAAGAAAGACCAGGCTTTCTTTGAAAAAGGAAAAAATGACTCAAAAGAGTGAGTTAGGGCACCCCCAGCATCTCAAGTGATTAGGCGGGGGCAGGATTCGAATCATGGGGGATTCTAGTAGCCCATCATCTTTCCTATGTTGGGAAATTCCTCTATGATAATCCTCGTAATGGGATTACTATTGTCCCCTCAATCCCACTTGAGCACTCACTGATTCAAGTTGTGGGGATTACAGTTTTAGGGGCTTATATAGAAGCAGCTTCAAATGTCATTCCCTTCGCTTCCCCTGCTCATTCTATGTTCATCCGCACACCATCTTCACCTCTTTATCTCACAGTGGATACCCTTATTGAGAAGATTGCAGGGACAGTCTCGATCGAGTGGCTCGTTGCGTCTAGCTTCAACAGATGTCAAGCTCAACCCCATTATTAGATTCAATAACTTCATCAACCCAATTGATGTTGAACACTGTGTTAATATCACGCGCAAGATTAGGGGACGTGCTCAGAAGCAGGGCATTGAATGATTTCAAGTTCAGAAACTGGTTAGGGAGGTCAAGACTTAAGGGCCTGCCTTGCTTATTGACCAAACAAACTATGTTCAGATGACGGATTTCTGCCTCTGGACGGTGAGCACCATATGGCACTACCATGGGGGGCTGCATGGTGGGGATGATGGTTGATCGTGACCTTAGGGTCATTGGAATTGGTTCACTTCATGTTATTGATGGATCAGTGTTTAGTGTATCACCTGGGACAAATGCTCAGGCTACTCTAATGATGCTTGGACGATAAGTGTTTGAAGAGACTCAGAGAGAGAATGAGATAGAGTTGATATGAATATATTCAGACTCTATCTCTAAGCCGCCCTCTCTTTCATAGTAAATAAGACGTGATCAACTTTCTCGATCTGGTTCAGGCTCATTAGTCTAATGTCTCGTCCAGGTCAGGAGTGAATTGGGACCTCTAAATGAATGGTGAACCAGTCCTATGAGTGGATTGATAGGGATATCGTCTTTAGGCTGATTGCCAATTCCCAATCCTAAGACGATTACCCCCGATTCGCCGACATTAGCCTCCGAACAAGCTCATGCCATCTCGTGAGTAAGAAGAAGATTCCTCCTTGTCACAAGAATAGGTTTCACTTGCAAAACCTATTGCATTTTTCACCTATTTGTCCAAGCCCTATTCATGTGCAGCCCCTATTCGCCTATTCTCTGGCCGTGGGTATGGGTATCTTCTTCTACTAGTGATCTTCTTATAAGGGACATTGGTTGGCTTCATTCCTACCTAGCATCTGTGCATGGTTTACTTTCTATTGATTCAATTGCGCAACCCATTCTTCCACCCTCTCCTTATCAGTCGACCTAATAAATTCATCTCCTCCAATAGCAGTGGAAAGTTCCAAAGTACCTCAAAGGCATAGCCTCTCACTAAAGAGAGCAGCTTTCACTCTCATAGCAAAGCAAGAAGCAATGCTTATCATACATCATTCTAAAGATAAGGAATGGGGCAGGAGGGCATTAGTAGCTTCAACTAAAGAATCAGTCGAAACGGACACTGAAGCTAAATCCGCAAGAGAGCGAGTAGTCTTTGCGGACATGCTTACTTCATCTTGACTGAGACTTTATGCATATACCTGCGGGGCTAGGGTCCAACTTCTTTTTTGTATTGAACTTACCTACATATCCGGTTCAACCTCGGAATCAAGCCCCTGTAGTTCTGTCTATCCATAGTCCAAGATGCGAGTGGAAAACATTAGTTTCAAATTTTCAAAAAGACCACCTATCTATTTGTTCATTAAGTTTTCTAGGAAAAGTTCGCAATCATAAATAAGCTCTACCAATTCGTCAGGCGGGTTGTACCTGGGGGTTTATAACACGGGGAAAAGACTGACATCGTTCACCCCTAATACAAAACCCATTGGACAACCCCAATTGTTCCATAATGTCATCACAAATAGGATAAAGTGCCGCTCGTGATATAACGTGAAAGCACCAAAGAATCTAATGATTAGTACTATAAATACATCAGATAGCGTATTCTCATTTTTCTTTCCGATTGTGAGATCCCGCCACTAGGCAGATATGATAAATCGGATACATATGAAGTGGTACAAAAAGAGAATAACTGGTATCAAAACCATTGTATTAGGTTCGGGTTTGGGGAGGCTGACTAATATAGGGGTTAGATTGACTCATCCCCAACCGACAATAAGTTTATGGGGAATTACCCAATCCATACACAATTTGACTATCATAATGAGGTAATAATAGAGCAAGGGATCTGTTTGAGGACACAAATCCTCATTTTGCTCCGCTAGAAATTAAGGCAGGAAAGGGCGCTAGGGCTAAAGCGCTGTCTTGCTTCATGGCATCTATCATATTGGCTATACTCCTCTCGGAATCAATGTCCATGAACGGGGTATACTAAAATCTCGTATAGTGAAGTGAGATGCTCTTTTTTGACAGTTTGGTTTAAAAACAAAGAACCTATGACTTCACGATGTGGATTATACTACGCAAGGGCACCCCCCCTTGCCTTAGTAGAACGATCGTGCAAAAAAAACCCAAGCCTCAAGAGTAAAAAAAGGGACCTAAAATAAAAACCAATTTGGACGTCAGGATAACAGGTAAGGAATCAGTAGCAACCTTGAAATAAAACGAAAATCATTTTATCTTCTCTCTCAAGTACTACAAGGGTTGGGTCTAGTTATAGGTACTATCCATTCTGAACCTTGCAAAAACAGTCATGGCCCAATCATGTATAGGCCGTACCAAGGCCTAATACAAGGGTAAGCCAATAGCGAATAACCTTTTCTTCCCTGCTTCCTTGACCTTCATTCCCATCCTGCCAAGCTGAGGCTGCCAGCGCATTGTAGCTAACCACACTGTGGCAAATCAATACAAGTAGCTAAACAGCTCGCTATACCATACAAAGGAATCTTCGGCCGAATGGTTAGGCAAGACTACGGCGCCAGGGTAATAACGAAGAAGGAATTTGAGCGCTGATGTAGCTAACAGCCACCTTCATAGTCGATTCATTAGGGTCGTCACCTTCTATCTAACTAGTGGAAGTATTCACCATTTCTTTGTCTGTTAAGCCTAAAAGCTATGGGACTCCCTAAAGAAAACTGCAATCGTAGTTTATCAACCGCTCACAAGACCACCGAGATCTTTGACCTAGCTCCCAAAGGCAATCCGTCCGGGGTACCTTACTCTCCATACTTAACATATGTGGCTTGCCTCTCTCTTCGGAATGGAAACAAAGTTTCAAGGAATGCCGTGCAATCACATTCTTTATCTCGGATAGTTGGAATTACCTCTATCGCTTTGAATTATGAGACTCGTACAAAGACAGCTTAGAAAGCTTCCTTACTAAGCTTCAAGTAAAGTAAGGACTATGCTTCTAAAATCAAAATGAACTACTTCCTTCTTATACCGGTCGTGCCCCATACCCATGAGTCACTTCTCTCACTTGAGAGAGAGTTAACAAAAACGATATAAAGAAAGAGAAAAAGAGGGATAGTTATGGTCTATTATATATTTGCCCAGTTGGAGTCCTGACTATAGTTGCAACCTATCTCATATTGGGGAAAAGTGTACCGCCCTTGATCAAACTAGAAATTTCATAAGAGAAGAAAGCTGTTAACGTAGGTCGGCGTCGATAAATGCTATCCGAGTTTCATGATATCGTTGCGTCTACTTATTTTCATCGAGATTAAGTTGGTGTTCAGGTCTACCGTAGTAGACTATCTCGCTCAGTACGCAAATCTTGATTGTTTCTTTCGATTGAGAAAGCGACGGGCCCAGTGAGCTCTCCAATAGTGCACCGAAACGGGGCTAGAGAGAGAGGGTTAACCTTAGATCGGCTAAGATCGAATTCAACTGCGTGCAGCAAGAAAGGAAAAGAAGTTTAAAAAGATGCTATTGGCTGCTATTCTATCTATTTGTGCATCGAGTTCGAAGAAGGAAGGTTTTTCATTCAACCAACTATCTTTTTGAAGCAGATAGTTCACAGTGCTTATTCTATAGATACTTTTTTATAAAGCCAACTCATGTTTCTACTCAGTTTTCTCATGGAATTTAGCAAGATTTGGCGAAACGGAATGCGGTGCCTAGGTGTGGAAAGAATGGCTTACACGAACGGGTGGATGAGCATTTATTTCTATTTTTTTTGGTTATGGTAGTCCAAAGGAGTATCTATGGACTCAATTTAGTTCTCTCCCCCTAGTAAGGAGGGTCTCATTTCAAAAAAAGACTCTTCTTTATTGTTTATATGAACTTCTCTTTTTTCTTTTGATGTACAAAATCATCTTGTCGACCGGGTTGCTCCTTATGGATGAACTTAGTAAAGCTCTCCATCTGTTCTATCCTTCATCGGGAGGAATAAATCTTGGATCAAGCGGGCAACCACCGCTTCCTTCTCCTTCGGACCCCCTTCTTCGAGTTTCACAAGATCCGGATGAGAACCCGCCCCGGGGCTCATACCCACTTGTCCATCAACAGCAGGACCAGACGTCCACCCCCCAGGTCACGGCTACTGGTCAAAAGAAGCTGGAAGCCATCCTGTTTAAACACATGAGGCGGCATTGTCAATTAATGGAAGTGCGTAATAAGTATCCGCAACTCAATTCCACAGAGGTGGATTACCAGTATTTAGCCAAAAATCTTGCAATTTCCCAATTTGATACAAAAACCGATAGTGAAATGGCCGATCTTGCGGCTTGCATCGGTAATTATAAAAAGATAAAAATCATATTAGAGAACTTTTTAGAGTCTTATTATCAAGAAGACAACTAATGTAAGAAAATAATTGGAAAGAAATAGGGGGCAAGGATCGAACTTCTAAAAAGATAGTTTCGAGAACGAAGCAAGGATTGTACCGAAAGATAGTTCCGATAAAGTAAGGAGGCCATGGTCGACGCATTAAATAAAGGATGCACTTGGCCATGAGAGGGGGGAGAGGTGAAGTGGGCCCCCCTCAAAAGCTACAACTAAAGCATAGGGCCTAGGAAATGGTGTTATACCTCCCTTTCTCTCCGAACCAACTGAAGGAAAGAACTAATAGCCCGAAAGACAAACAAGGACGAGAATTGCTTCTAGACTTTGAACTGCAAGTTAGAGCTTTAAGCCTTCTCAAGTAAACTTACTCTAGAATATAATCTTTAAGCGAATGGTTAGTTGCCTTGCTGGCAAGGCTATAGGGTTCTCAATGGTTTGCTTATAGCCTTATTCTATCCTGGTGGAATTAGTTATAAAATATCTATCACCGGGGATTGGCTATAAAGACTGGGCTAAGGGTATCGTTGCAAGATCCACCCAGAATAATGGTTAGCAGCCATTCGACGGAAGCGGGGAGAGTCCTAGGGTTTCAATACAAAATCTTTCTCAACCGCGCTCTCGGAAAAGAGTTGCCTACCTACCATCATTGGGATGGATCAAGTCAAGGGTAGTTCCATGTAAGTAAGGTATTCGGGTAAAGTGACCTTACGGGACGTAGCTACACTTCAACATGAACCAGGGCTCAACCTAAGAGAGCTTGTCCTCACCCAACTTTTTCTGACTGATGAACGAAATTAGTGCAGCAGCAAGGGGTCTTTTTGACTTCCTAACATGGATACCAAGTCTGGGTCAGAGAATTAATAGTAAGGCGATACGCTCTCCGATGCAATAGATCAGTGGATCGGAAGATTAGCATGTGAGGCGAGAGTGTCCGAAACTAACTCTCATATTCTTTTAGACAAAAGGGATGGTCAATGGTTTTGATTCTGCGGGTTTTTTCAGTCCTAGGGAATTTGTACGAGTTGTAATCTTCTATGTGTCTTATCTTATGTGTTTTGGCTAGAGAAGTTAACGCAGTGAATGAGCGGGCATTTCGTTCACACAGCCGTTTGGGGGGATATGCCGGATGAAAGCTCCACGATCCCCAATTGGTCTCTGGCGTTGTTCATTTCAATTTTGCCAAGTAACTTGCCAGAGTCGCTTAGTAAGCAAACAAAGCAGGCACCAACTGCCTTGGCCCAATTTCTCTTCTTTCTTTTTGAAAGTCACGATCAGAAAGGTGTTGAAATCCGGACTACATCTGGAAAGCGTTGGTTCGAGCCCAGCTCGTGACAAGGCCTTAGTCATCGAATATCTCGACGTCTCTGTTTTCTCCTTAGACGGATGACTATCCCATTTTGTTTTAGGTTCGAAGATTCTACTTGTATTTGTTAAGCATGTGAACAAGGATCCCCCTACTGAAGGAATAGATTGTCTAGTTTGCAGCTTATCAAGCTTGAAATCCATCTTAGACCTACCGGTGACCGGCTTCGCGAGACCTTTTCGATCTACACATGGCGTTGCTCTATTGGGCAGTGGCTTATCGAAGCAAATCCTGCACTTGAGAAGATCAGCAATAGAAAGAAAGACCTGCCCTTTCGGTGAAGTAAAGTTGTTTTCTTCTCTTACGAGATTTCTAGTTGTTGGATAAAAAGAGCGCTTCTAAATTCAGCCTTATTATTATATACGATACCGCCAAAGGAAAGCTGTCTTTTCAAGAAGAAAGTGACAGTCACACCGCCAATAGGCAGAAGAAGAGATTCCCAGCTACTGACTCTAATAAGACTAATAGTCGTACCACAGAAAGAGGTCAACCTTACCCCAGGTAATCACAGCTTTCTTCCCCTCAGGTTAAAGAGTAAGAACTCGCTTTCGAGCTAACCAACCATAAAGCTACCTGCCAACAAGCAAGAAGAGTTCTCATTCACGGCTAACTAAACATTCATTTGGAGTTGACAAAGGAGAGGGCGTACTTTTATGTTGATTGGTAGGCAAACTTCACTCCCTTTGAGCTAAGAGCCAAGAAGAGTTCACAGTCAACTTCCTTACGTGCCGCCGAGAGGAATCGGACTTTCTTCTTAATCAAAGAAGCATTCATTCCCTGTTGTTTGTCCTTCCTTCCTTTCCACAAGCTTCGAAAGTTGGGATGGAGCCTTAGCCTTTCACTAATAGACAGAAGTGACATAGTTGTTCTTCGTAGAGTAGCCTATGAGCTATCGAGACACTGGGAATGTGTATCGCTATTAGTGCCCCAGAAAGTGAAATTCAAACTTTTTGATGCCTCTTCTGAGTACGAGAATCTCCTTGAATGTCGAATGGTAGTCTTGCTCAGATCGTTTGAACATGCCGCTTCTGTATCCCCTCTTTCCATCTATTTCTTCAAAGAGGCAGGCGGCCCACATATCATCGTTGGCGTCTGTCTGAAGTATGTGTCTGTGTTGATGAATTTTCATCTTGGAATTGGGATGCAAACAAAGTGAGAAGAAGCTTGTTGTAATTCCTCAGTCACAACAATTCAAAAAAGCGCCAATGCAAGATGATGAAGTTGAAGAAAGAGATCAAGATTCTGATTCAGAAATAGATCAGCTTTTCCAAGCTCTTCAGATTCAAGTCCTAGTTCAGGTCAATCTTCACCTGAAACTCCACCAAGAAAAATGAGATCCATAGCTGAACAGGTATGAGAAAAATCTTTCTTTCCGATCACAGGTTTCTAAGCGTTACAAGGCGTGAAAGAGATGGCATTGAACTAAAAGGACTATCTATCTGCTAAGGTTACAACTTGAAGAAAGACGAACCTGCAATCGAGTTTAGGACCGCTATCAGCTTATTCTGAACCCAGTCGTGTGATTTTCCATTCAGGCTTCTTTTAGATGCTTTCCTTGGCACAACCCGTTGCTAGTAAACTTTCCCAACCAGAATACCAAAAAACGTTGGGAGATACCTTGTAGAACTGCCTTTTTGCTTCTTTCGTCCCTGAGTAGGACCCCTGCTTTCTTAGAGAATGAACCCTATAAACCTGCTTCTTTTCAAAGGGCGTCTTCGTTCGACCTTCCTACGATCTTATAATAAACAATCCAGCTGAACCTGATTGTGACAACTATGCTGGGCATACTAAAAAGAAGTTGGGTAAGTGTTGGTTGATGGTAATCCAGCCGAAAAGGCTAGATCCACTATTCGAGAAGGGGAAGATCGAATTATCTCTAGTTCAAGGAGCCTAGCCTTCTTTCATAGCCAAGGGCGTTGAGGATCCTTTTCTATTTTACTGCCTGGCATGTCATTGCCTGCTTCGTTTCCTCAAACCACTTACTGGTAAAAAGAACATAGCCAAGCCAATTCGGCGATTTGTTGGCATTCCATTCCGAGTGAGAGTTCCTTTCCATCTGACACAGGAAACCACTCTATCTCTGATAGACGCCATTGGCATGTCCTGTTTCCCCTGACCAGTTTTGTTGTGCTGCCCCAGTACACACCCCATTGAGGTGATCAGGGCGGCCGATGAAACTGACAATCCTCGTTCCATTCCATTGGAGCATTCTTCTGAAACAGCTTGAACAGAGGCTCACAGGTAGAGGTGATCAGGGCGGCCGATGAAGTTGACGCGTCCCAGGAAGCTCTTGACTTCAGTTTGCGTCTTTGGCTTTGGCATCTCACCCAGAATGCTACCAGAATTGAAAGGGCACACGAATTCCCCGGATGGGGGTTCATTCCCTGCAAGGACTATTACACATTTTCGGAAGAAGGAATGAGAAGGCGGATCGTCTTTACCGCTTCCGTTTAATTAGTCAAAAACGACCTATAGTCTTTGTAGTGTCGGTGGTCAAGAATGTCTTACCTCTTCCCTCAGACTTCCTTTATCTCGAAAAAGACTATTGCCCCGCCACGCTTCTCGTGACGTGAGGGATGAGTGTCTCCTAACATGGAAGTAGCTTCCGTATGGTAGATTGAAAAGGAGTCTGCAACCCACTCAATCCTGAAGAGCACCACCTTCTTAAGGGTAGGGTTGGTATGGTAGAAGAAGGAAAATGAGAACGGTGTCAAAGTGAAAAAGCTAGGTAGGCTCTTAATTTGTTGATGGTTATCCAGATTTCCTTCCTTGAGACCACCGCCGGTAAGATCAGTCTTCAGTCTATGGTGGGTTGGCACTCATCGGTGTCATCGTAATCGGTAAAGCGTCCTTATAACTTTCTTTTGTGACTGGTCCACTTTAAGTAAAAGGCTCTCTCTTTTCTCCTTCCTTGACCTTTAGTCACATTACTATGTAGTGTGGGTGGATGCAGCCAGGTACAAACGATGGGGCGTCGAGTTCCAGAAGTCTCATGTTTGGAACGTGGGAGAGCTCGGCTTGGGGCCTAAGAAATGAATATAAGCTTTGATTAACCAACACGTAGCATGCACTGGAAGGATGGATAGCGTCAACATACTATGAGTGGTGCTTTCCTAATCGAGATTCCCGTGGGCCGGCGGGCTTATGTACCTGATATTCATCTTAGTCCGTTTGCTTTCTACCTACTGCTCCTCTTGTTGCCTTTGATTGTGCCGGAAAGGGTGCCTCTTGCTTGTGGCGAGCGGGCTTGCTTTCCTCAATTACGGGGAGTATAAAAGCCCACGGAGCGGGACAGAGGTCAGAGCCTATTCAAATTTAAAGATTCCTGCCTCCCGCTCCAGCTGCTAAAAAGAGTGATAAACGGAAAAAAAGCGTTCAAAAGCGATGAAAGAAAAGGATCTCCGTTGAGTTACCAGAGAAGAGGATATAGATACAAAGAGCATAGTGGACCGGAGGTCGAATAGATCGAAGACGGAAGAGAACAAAGAGCAACAGACTTTGTCACGCCCCAACTTGACCCCTCCTATAATTAGTCAGGATGCAACGGAATTTCGGCAGTATAACGACAGTGAATAGGATACCGAGACTCTAAACCAACCTCAATAGGAGATCATACATCAACTCCATAAACCATACAACAAACAACTTCTCAATAACATAACAACATACATCATAACCATATTATACAATAAACATTTCTCGTTATATGCCTCCGTTCCAACATAATACATGAACCCTTAATATACATTACAAAAACATATTGAGCCAATCTAGCAACCTAATCATAAACAAAAGAAAGGCTACTAAGACAGCATCAACTAATTCATTAACTTTTCAACATCTTTTGCACTATGAACTACAAAGTATATAAAAGTCTACTAAGTTAATTTACAAGATAATAAAACAGTACAACATCGAGGATAAGACTCCGGAACATAAGACTCATCCACGTAAGGCACATTTTTCACATTCTCCTCTTCAGGAGGCACATACCTGTAATCTTGTGAAAGTACACCTGTAAGCATGCAATAATAGAGAGTGAGCTTATATAAAATAAGCCCAATGAGGATCCGATAGATTTCGAGCAAGATTTACTAAGCTCCTTGGAAATAATCCTTTGAGCAAGTAAACACACAATAACAACAATAATACTATCATCACATAACTATAATGACCATTCAATAAAGGATGCACTAGTTGGTGTAGCTCCAAACACTATTACGATCACAACAGCCTTCTTGTGACTCCCATAAACTCACGCACCCCAGGTACCCCAATAACCTCTCCCTCCATGACACCTCCGTTATGCGAGCTGGAGGCAGTCTCTGGTAGTCATGTCGTTATCAACCCGACAGCCCGATGCTGCCCGAGAGGTGGCACACACATACCAAAGACTCAACAATAATAATAAACATCAATTATTCACAGGAGGACAGTCTAGCAGAACTGCCTACCTCCCGGCATCAATCATCAATCAATAATCATCAATCATCATCAATAATCATATTATCATCATAATAACATCAATAATCAATTTAACAACAAATAACTAAGTTAGATGACAAAGAAGGCCATCCAACCGAGCATGCATTAAACACACAATCAAACCCTAGTTTACCAATCAACAACTCACAATTCAATCACTCAAACCACACCCGATCAACTAAGGCTCAATTCAATAATTTAAAGAAAGATAACCTAAACTTCAAATAATCATATCTTACATTCTACTAATCCAAACAACTCCAAATCAGTTTCAAACACTCACCTATTCGATCAACTACATTAGCCCTCTCGGAAACCAACCAAGACACCTCAAAATCAAGCCCAACAACCCTAAAACCTCAAGGCACCTAGGCTGAAATTTCCAAATTTTCACCCAAACATTGCAATCAAAAATTCGGCATTATAACGGCGTTACCACGTAATTAAAAAACTTTTAGAAATCGACGGCAATCGATTTCAACCACAACAACTCAAAATAATCCTCAAAAAGCCATTCTATCAACTTTAAATACCCGAAAATAAATAATTTTGCGACAATGGCTCAAATCTCGTAGTAATACACATAAACGATCCCTATCATGCATGGAGTAATAATCTAACATCAAATTAACATTCTAACGGTTCAAAATGCAGTTATGAGAAAAAACATAAAAAATGAGTTTTGAGATCCAGAATTTTTCTCTCACCCTTGATGCGATAAAAGCTTAGGAATGCGTGCAATGCGTACCCAACAAGCAGAATCTAACTCGGCACGAAGTTCTACAGACAAAAACTAGGTTTTTCTTTGAAAATTTACTTTGAAAACCTTGAAAACTCTTTTCTTTTTTCTCTCTTCTTCCTCTTGGCAATGTGTGTGAAATTGTGGGTGTTTTTGTGCTTTGTGAGTGTGTGTTGGTGATATATGCATGAAAGTCAACAAGTTAAATGAAAGTCAAAGTTGAAACTTTAGTATTTTTAGTGTTTTCTTGACTTTAAATGCATTTTATTGATCACCAAAGTTCAAAACAATTATTCAACACCCAAGATAGCTCAAGTAGGTTATTTTTAGGTGACAAGAAGTTTTACAATCGAACAATTTCACCCGAGTCGGCTTAAAACTCGATTTTTGCAAAAGTCAGTGTAAAAACCCTAATAAATTCTTAAGCCTATTTTAAAACCGTTTTAATCAAACACAGGTCTATTAAAGTCCGTGGACTAGGTCTAGAAGGGTTAAAAAGACCAGTTTCAAAATTTTAGCGGACGTGTTTCGAAAACACTATTCACTAAAAATCGACGATAAAATTTCTGACTCCGTTTTTGATAAAAATTTCATGAATGCACATTTAGCATGTTCTAGGAGTATTGATATCAAAATTACCACATTCTAAGTCACATAGCACATAGACAAGTTAATTCACGCAAAACGAGATAAAGTATGCAAAACGAGACAAGATAGAAAAGTGGGGTTTCACAGACTTCGCTTCGATCCCTACTGCTTGAAGTTCAATCCCCTCAACAACATGAAGTTTCGCCTCCTTGCAGGTATAGGATTAGGATTAGATCGTACACCCGCAAACAAGACTGCCATGGGCGGCTACTAGCTTTCCTTTCTTTATCGAGGAAGCTCACGGATATCTATTCCTCTTCCTCTGCCTCAACAGGATCTGTGGTTCCCTCTGCTTGTTTTGGTCCTTAAGTGGAATTTAGGTACACAATATTCATTACCTGGTTACACCTTTGATTCTTCCGATTCTGAGTTAGCGCCGATCCTTATCTATAATCCCCAAAAACCCAATTCTAAGGCTGGAACCTCTCCTATTGATCGAGCATCTTCAAACCTCACTAAGCCATTCCCTTACTCACCCTAAAGCCAAAAGCGGCGTCAGCAAGATCGACTGAGTACTAGTACTGCCTTGCCCAAAGCTACCAAAGCAGAACATAGTCTTCATGTGGGCTGCAGGAGTCCGACAATAACCCCTTATTCCCGCGAGTAAACTACCGCTTGCTATTGCTACTCTAACTGCGAGAGCTAGGAGTTGACTTTCACAGTGTAACATAAATAATGAAAGAAAGCAATAGAAAGCTTTTGCATGTATGAGGGTACGGAGCCTACTTTCTAGGGCTAGGTACCGGAAACATATAACCTTCCAGCATACCATAAGAATCTCTCACATGCTCCCAACCTTGTCCAGTACTAAATGTATATGTTAAGCTTGTTCCTGATCGCTTTCTTCATTTTCGACTGTGAATTTACTTTCCCGGGCTTAACTTAAGCTAGAAATCAGCATTGGGACTGTTTGAATAAGCAATAGTAGCACTCATCATTAGCTTCTTCTCTGTCTTTGACTGGAGTCCTTGAGCTAGAGTTCGTTCAAAAGCGCATAAGATGAGTTGAATAGCCTGAGCTAAGGCAATGTAAATTACAATTCCGTCTTGACTCCGGCTTGACTATATGATGCCCTAATTTCCTAGTTTGAATCCCGAAAAAGATGTTATACTATGCCTTTTCATTCTCATTCTGGTACTGGTTGTTCCCTTCAATAATGATTTTCAATCCTCTCCCGACCTTGCCAAGATCAATTCAAGTAGAAAAGGCGGGTAAAAACCTACCTCTAATGGTTTAACTAACCGAAAGTCCTGTTTTGCTGCTAAGGTGGAGGAATTGGTACTAGCCTACTTGATATCTTCCTTAGGTCAATGGTTGAACCTTCTTTTCATTTGTATGCCTGTGATGTTTGATTCTTCTTAGTATTGAGAAAGGCCAGGTCACAGGAATCTTCAAATTCCGAGTCAACAACCGTAACTCGAGCACTTAGCCCTAGCTCTTGGCCTGAGCCCAGTCATTCCCTGCCACTCCCGCTTCGATGACATGCGGGTTGCCGGCTCCCCCATCATCTCAAGTTCTTAGGCGGGGATAGGATTCGAACCTGCAGTCTTCAGGTCATGAGCCTGATGAGTTGACCAATTCCTCTACCCCGCTTCTTCCCCTTCTCTTTCTTTCACTATTCCCACCTAGGTCCCCGGCTTTGGTTGCTTGGCCGGGATAGAACCAGCGCTTAGTAAGCGGCGGCGACAGCCCTTTGTATAGGTTGGAACTATGAAGCTTACCTTATTATTAAAGAAAGGAGACTTGGCTTTTTCTTCTGACTAGGGTTGGCAGCGAAATTCAGTCTTCGAAACTCCATAACATAAAAAAGTCGTGGAGTGCATAAGCCCCTTTAGAGATAAGGGCGACTTTCTTGTGGAAGTAATTGCGAATGAGCAAGTAGGGGGTAGCAACTAAAAGAGGTAGCGAGACTGACCGCAATTGCAGGAATAGGTTGACTTTCTTTCATTTTGGTTATGGCAAGTGAAAGTTGTTTCGTTTAGTACGAGATCGCTTCACACCTCGCGGTGCTTCAACCTATCGCCTATCGAAGTTCTGTTCAAAAACCTCATCCGAGAACTTGTATAAAGAAGGATTTCCCGCGGTGCAACAGTTCTTCCATACCAACTTAGCTGCCTGGCGCTGCTATTGGCATAGCAATCGGTACACCATAGATTGGCCCAACCCAGTCCTCTCGTACTAGGGT
>CM075780.1:78215872-78243372 GCA_037974665.1 Ehretia macrophylla | reverse complement strand
AGGGCTATCACCTTCTTTGGCCAGATCTTCCAATCTTTTCACAATTACAGTTCACTGCGCCCACTCCTTCTAGAAAAGGCCGGCAGCTTGAAAGCTTACCTTATTATTAGAGAAAGGTTTGGAACCTGTCTTTGTTTTGGAGTTTTCACCCCAACCTAGGTTAGGGGGTCCTTAGACCGTAGCTTGCTGCTGAAAAATGTAGTAAGCTAGCGCGGCTCGCTTCGCTCTTCAAGCTCCACCTCCCTTACTCAACCTCTTAATCTATAAAAAAAAAAAAAAAGCCAAGTCTCCTTTGAATAATAATAAGGTAAGCTTTGAAGCCGTAGCTTGTTGGTTTTTCCATCATCCAATCCACAACAAATCGAATGAAACCTGGCGAAAAAGAAGTGAACATTTTCATTGAAGGGCTTGGCTTTCCCAACGTTTTTGTTTTTCTTCAAACCCCCAATCCGTTCTCGCTCGCCGCTACTGACGGGGTCTCGGTTGATTTCCCTTCCTTTAGCTACTTAGATGTTTCAGTTCGCTAAGTTTGAAAAGTCCAAAGAGCGCAGACTAGCCACGGAGCTTGGATACGGTTTTTCGATCTGAGATCCATGGATCACAAACGATATCTCCCTATGGCCTTTCGCCTCTGAAAGCGTCCTTCCTTCTCAATGCCCGGGCATCCAACCAATGCATTCTTTTCAATCTTGTACTAAGGTACACGGAACACCAACCCAATCTCGACAAATCAAAGAAAAGTACAAGCAACTACATCTCCTTCGGACCCTGATGTGAACGGCCGGTTTCTTGGAACTAATTCATAGGCGCTTTCCATCAGTTAGACTTCACACACTAGACTATATAAACAAATATAACAAGCGTGCGATACAAAGCATCAACCTACAGAAAAAGGAATTGATTGGCTATTGAGTGCAACCCCGTAACTAGATAGACTATGGGTAGTTCAGGTGCCTTACGTCTTATATAACGCATGCCGATATTGCCATCAACAAACGTTTGACTTTGTCTGTGAAAAGCTCCAAATAGGCACACAGTAGTTTAGAGTAGAAGGAGCCCTAAGTTGGAATTCAATAGTCCCCGCCCTTGAGAGCGAAGTTGGAAGAATCTCTGTTGCCATATCTGATGATGCTAGCGCAGTCAGAAGAATGGGTCAAGTGGGAATTGATTCGTTTAAGTTTCTGAAGTAAGTTTGCCTAGTTTTAGGTTTTAGCACCTTCGCTGTAGAAGCACCTCTTTCCGACGCTAAACACAAAAGGCACTCGAAGAAGTAGTGGGACAAACTATCACTACCATAAGGCTAACGTGGTAAATCCGGCCACCTCAGACTCCTATTTCCCCTCACGTGTCAACAAGCAAGTTGGGTACTCTCCCATAACGTGGTAGGACTCTGTTGCAGGTCTTGACGTTGACTGATTAAAAAAGGCATCCTCGTCCCCACATCGCTGCTCAACTCGTGATTTGGGAGGATTCCTAAGAAGAAGGCAAGGAGGAATAAAAGACGAGAAAAGAAATAGCTACTCGTTAAGGCAATGGGAGATTCACGAGTAGTAGCTTAGACTCTCCCAAAGGCCGAGGAGCGGAAAGGAGCCAGTCAATTCTTTTTGTTATGAGAAATTGAAGAGAAAAGAATCCACTCGGGGAAAAAGAAAAATTCTTGCATTTGATTTGAGGGGACCCGTTGAAAGGCTATTAATAGTAAATAGACATGGGCTCCAAAAAAGAATCAGCCAACACAAAAAAAGAGTCATAAATTCCTATCGCTTAAGAAGTTGAGAGAAGATATATTTCCCAATGGATGAGCAAAAAAGAATGCGAGCTGAGCCGGAACGTGAGGACGAGACTTTTTCACTTACTTACTATACATAGGCGCACGAGTGCCACTGGCTTTAAAGTCTTTTAAAGAACTAAAATCGTTATTCTAGTAGTACTTCTGGCCGAAATGATTGAAAGCGATATGTATGGATTTACGAATCAACGAATGTAGAATAGAATAACTTAATAATCCCTGACTCTGTCTTTGGGCTAAAGCCTATAGTTCTCTCCTCACTAATAGAAGTCTTTTAGTAAGTATTATCAGCTCTTCTGGGGGGAAAGCCTAAGTAAGGAGTATTCGCGGGCTATCCACAAGCATTAGTTCTCCCCCTGACTTGCCCCTCAACCTCAAGATCAGCAGACGACGCCTTCTTCCAAAAGTCCTCCCTCTTTGCTTTGCCCCAGTGAAAGAGACTGAAAAAGATCCGTACTCCATTCTCTCCTTATCGGTCGAGCATCTTCAATCCTCTCATTCTTTTTCAAGGCCCCCGCTTGAAAGTTCGAGTGCGATCGCTCGTCTGAATAAGATCTTCCATTATACTACCGTGGTGATTACGGTGGAAGGGCAGGATGGTGCTTTTCGATACCATCTGGCTCTTGAAAACACGAGTGCTTCAAGGTACACGGCGTTTAGGCTCATCCAAGAGGCCTTTCCAGAAGTCGTAGGGAACTTAAAGGTCCAATTTGCGAAGAGCTGGGGGTGGTTGTGTGACTTTCTTACTTCGGGTGACAGAGAAATAAGAGAGGTCTGGGGGAGATACACGAAGGACCAGATTGTTGAAATCGCAACTTTAAAGAAGAAGAAGAAAATGAAGAAAGGAAGTCTTTTCGTCCCTGAGATCATTGAATCTTTTTCCATGTCGGAATAGCTGAATTCCATCCAGCCTCTTATTGCCGGGAATGAGCAAGCTGAGCCCTCTCTCCCTTCCATTTTTGAAGTGGAGGAAAAGGTTCGCACCTACCTTGAGCAGCATGGCTGGCCAGAAGAATACGAGTTGGAATTCCTATTAGAGTATTATGCCTTTCTCGACTGGCTCGCGGTTTCACTTTCTTTCCATAGGCCTCAGTCAACAAAGAATCTCATTATATATGGGTGAATAAAGAAAGCAAAAAAAAATCCTTCTTTCTTTAAAGAAAGTCCTACGTATCCATTTCGCTGATTCTAGTCTCAATTCTTTGTCCGGAGCCTCTAATCAAGATAATTTTTGGGTCTTTAACGACTTTCAGTTAAAAAAAGAAGAAAGCAAGACCTATTTGAACAGCCTCTTACAAGTTCTTGATGGAGAAAAGTCTTTCTTGGAAAAATAATAGAATATACAAAAAAGGGTGCCCGTCCTCCTTTTGGCCCAATCCCTTCTAGAAGCAATACGAGAGTCGGGACCACTCCAAAAAAGGTTGATTCGCTTGCCCTTACGAAATCCAATTGAGGACTTGAGCGAAGAGCGATTGATAGCCACTTTTTGGGGCTGCATGAAGAGGCGGAGAAGCACTCTTCCTCAAAAAGCTAGTCAACTCAATCAAGCACCCAAGATACAGTACAACCAAACCTCGGTCAAACTCGTAAATTACATACTCAAAAGGGACATGAACCAAAGGCCCTTTCCCCTCGAATTCCTCCGGCGTGAAATTTCCACCTCCGTATTCGAAAAAAATGAGAATTGCATGATATGTACGGACCAGGGTTCATTTTGCACCTCCGCACACAAAGAATACGCACTCCCCTACCTACTCGATCAGTATGGGGGCGAGATAAGACCTGAAGATCAACAGTTTTTTTTGCCGGAAGAATTTGAAAAATGTTCCAATGAACTAGATTTCATTGATATGAGTGTCCGTGAAAACACTTTACGAGGGGACCCCATCTCCTTATTCCGTTTTGCTATTATTCCATTAGAAAAGAAAAAAGGAAAAATCAAAAGAAAGGAGGAGATCATCAAGGCATTTAAGAACCTAACGGGAAACTTTCGCTTTGTTCGGCACGAAGAACCCAATCTTCTTGATTATATGGTTTGGCCATTAAGGGCGGCAGTCAGAGTACTTGACCCCTCGAAGTTTGATAGATACTCTCCACACGTGACACGAGATAGCCCAAAAGGGACCTCGCTCGATAAAGAAAAGAAAAGTCAATTTTCAATCAATGAGGATCCAATCCACTTTCAATCAATCGATGACTGCTTCTCTTCCATTCTGAACGTCTTAAAGTGTACCATTCAGAAAAGGTAGGGTTAAAGGGCGCTCTAAGGAGGAGATTTGTAAAAAGGATTCCCAATTAATTAGTAGGGGAAGACCCTTATTAAATAACTTAGCTCGAACGTCCAGAGTCAGATGCTTAACCCATGACATCCCTTTCAGCCTTAGAAAGTGTTATTCCATAATCTATCATTCTCAAAAATTTCCCAAAAGGCCCCCGGGCTTGACAAGTTCAGCAAAAGCGTCGAGAGAGCGGGCTCCACCTAGCTTAGCCTATCCAATATCCAATTCAAAAAGAGCTTGGATTGTAGTTTTTCCTCTCTCTGTATAAAGTAAGTCAGTCCCAGTATTGGGCAAAGCCCACTGTCAAAGGATCGTTTCGCTGGAATGCTTGCTTGAATATAGCTACTCCCATTAAAAGGAATTTTGCACTCTATACGGTATGGCTACAAACCGAATGAAGAAGTCAGAAGCAGTTCATCGCCTGTGGGAGCTTGCTGATAGTGAGAAAACCATAATCTATCTATCGGATTGCTTATTTGTCTATCTGTCTGGTGAAGAGACTCTCAATAGGGCAAGCACCCAATACCTCATCGAGTCCAAAGCTCCAGCTCAAGCAGTTCAGTCCCAAAAAGATATGTCTGCCTTCGTTCTCGCTCAAGATAAAGCTCAGTCTGCTAGCTAAAGTCGCAAGTCAAGTAATGGAGATCCAGTGACAGACAGAAAGGAGAGTTAGACTGGAATGCAAGAATGAATCTCAAAAAGGTCTACTCCCGCAGTCAGGATTACGACTTTGTAGGTTTCCAGTAAAAGGTATACGTAAAAATATGATTTTCTTTACCCAGACTATACCCTATGTATTCTACTCGTATCGTAGCATGAGACCCTCTCGGAAGTAGTTAAAGATCTAAATCTGAAATCCCGGGCTAATTGATTCTTTAACTCTATCTATCAATGGGGAGATCTGATGACGGACTACATAGATCAAGCGTTTTCCTTTCTCCTACTATTAAAATGGGGTGGTTGGGCTCACATTGAAGACTGCGAATCGCTTAGCATCGGGGTGATTTACTTCACTGACAAAGACAGAGAGGGTGGTCGGCATCAGCGATCTCATCCTTGAGTCCCCGGACAAAGGTGAGACCAACCATCTTATGATTAGCGAAGTCCTTTCCAACTCCGTCGAATGGTTTCACTCCTCTTTTCCCCCTTCTGTCAGTTCCTTGTCAGTCAGTCGACTCCCGTCCCTCAAAAGATTGTCGAACTTCAGGGTTATTCATCGATATATGGGTAATCTTCGACGGTCAAAGAAGATAAGATCTCTATGAAAGCAGGAGGTCTTAAACATTAGTCTGTCTTCAAATGTGGGAAGGTTAGACATTCAGTTCGATGAGGGCAGGTTCCTACATATTAATTTGAATTGATTGATTGGGAAAGCTGGTTCCGTAGCATTAGAAGCTAAGTATCTGAAAAGAAGAAGGAATGAGGATGTGGAAAAGAAGAGATGGTCTTAGACCTTATCTTAGCTGTTTAAATAAAGCAGCGGCTAGGTCTCTGTCCCCGGATTCACTAAAAAAAGGGTTTTGATGGGATGGATAGAAGAGTTTGAACGGGCAAGTGACTTTAGGGTTCCACTGGTTTAAAAGGCTAAAAGCCGGAGTAGTTGATCCAGTAGTTCTAAATATAGATAGAAGAATCTCGAATGAACAACCATCCACAAATGTCAATTCATTCGAGCAAGAAAGTGTAACAATCCTTTCCTTTGACACAGGTCCCGTAAATGAGTGAAAAATGCCTTGTAACCTTTCCCTTTTCCCTTTCAACCAGTCCAAGAGTTCAGTTCACTCGAAAGTGGGTAGCCATTAAGGAAAGCGGCTGTTGGATATTTGGTTTAAACCGCTTGCCCCACCCCTTTAGTACTGGTGAGAGGGAAAGAGCGCTTCCGCCCTTTACCCAAATAGTACAAGAATGGCAATCCACCTATTGGTGTGCTGCTACCCTCAACCGACCTGATCGTCCTAATCCGGTTGTCCTCACTAAAAACAAATCCACAATCTCCTATCTAATGAATATGAATTTGCTATCAAATTTGCCCTTGCCTAGCTGCCCATTGCTAGAACTTCTAAGGCAAAGGTGGTTGGTGTGGTAAGGCAAGCAACTCCTCTTTCCGAAGAAGAGTGCCTGCCTGAGCTATCTTAAAGTAAACCTCTAACGGTTAGTTATAGGTAAAGTTCTCCCAGAGCTGGAGACACAGGCCGCTACTCCTTCAGAAATTGGGAATTCGCAAGGAAGGATAGGACACAGAATAAGGACCTAAAGTTGTTTGTCGGATGAGACCGAGAACCGAAAGATGTCTATCAAAGAACGAGAGGGACTGACTAGACAGTTGTCAACCAGCTCTGAAGGTTGCAAAGCCTTTAGAGTGCCCCTGAACGGAAGGAAAGAAAGAAAAAATAGAACTCTATCCTAGCTACCGGGGAAGGGGAGAGGAGAACTGAGGTAACCATCAAACTATAGAACCTCACCTCAAACAAAAGCCCTGGGAAGAGCCTGAAGTAGAGAAACCTACAAATAACAAAATACCTGCCAAGAGCTTCACTTCGGTAAACCTTTGGAATACAGATCGTCAAGCTGCCGACAACTCCCAGGGTTCACTAAAACAGGGGGTACTCTGCGAAAGACTATTAAGTGACCTGTCGAGCTGATCCGACACCAAATGGGCCGCACCTCTGAGGACTCAATATGAAAGAGAAAGTCCATTCTTCTTCCTATCGATCGAGCATCTTCAAACCTCTCCTTATCAGTCGAGTTACTTCCTACCTTTAACCTCGAAAACCTTCGCTTGCTTGGAGGCTCACGCAGCACAACCTAAGAGCAAAGCCAAGCCCAACCATTACAGTCAGGAGACGCACGGGCGGATAGAAATGCCTATAGATGAGGTAGGCGAGGGTAGCTTGCCGGCAGCGTGTATGGTAGTCTTTTGTTTGATAAGAACGGGAACGGCAATTGACTGCAACCTTTTTCGGCCTATTAGGTGGGGGCAATTAGAGGAAGACAGTACGGGGCAAAGCAAAGGGCAGAGCTTCGAGTGACTTGTTAGGGCTATCGAAGAGAAAAGAATCAAGTCACTCGAAGCTCCTCTGGCGCGCCCTAGTCGAGTGGTCCTTGCCTGCACAAGCAAGCAGATTAGCCCCCTCATTCTCTTATTGTGCCGGCAGGCCTGGGCGAGCGAGGTAGGGTTAGATTAGAGGGAGGAGGACTGTGAACATCCGTCCCATGAAGTGCCAGGGAACCATGCATTCCTCCCGGGCTGGGCTCTCGCGTGTCCGGGGTCCGATCAGATCAACCAATGATCAGTTTACGGAATAAGGAGTGTTGCAAGGGCCAGGAGATTGATGAAAGAACCTGGCTGAAGTCAGTCTTGTGTTCAATTCCGCGGTTGGAAGGATGTCTTTCCCTTTTCTTAGCAAAGTAGGAAAAAGTCAAACTTTTGGCTTGCTACAAACTGGGCTCAGGGACTACAGTCAGCCGCTTCCCCTGTAGTCGTCAGCTCGTTCATGACAGATCCGATCGGGTGTTCATAATCTGGAGTAAAAGGATTTGAACCTTTGCATGCCGGTACCAAAAACCGATGCCTTACCACTTGGCTATACTCCATATGGATGGTAGGAACGGGGAGAGGGTGAAGGGGGAAGCAGGGCTCGAAGAACGAGCTGAGCTGTGCAAGGACGCGGGGATATAGCAAATAAGCAGCAGGGTTCTCCCTTTAGGACCGACTACAACAAGCTCGCGACTCTAATAGAAAGAAACGGTAAGCTCTCTACTCTATTTGCTTGCAATGCTATGCCTATCAAAGTTGGCGAAGGCTTCCGTTCTGTAACCTTATACTCGTTACGCTGTTCGACTGAATTCGTTGGCTCCGCGTCCACCGAAAGCCCTTGGTACTTGTCTGATCAATCACACTGATAGTTTCAATAGTTCACTGAAAACCCTTCAGAAACAAAGACATAATAAAGGGCTGGTTGCAGGTGACTAAGGTTACCGAGCCGATACGGCCGGTTACCGGGAACCTTATGGTTCCCGGGAGACGACGTTCCTTTTGTAAAGTATGCCTTTTGATAACTAATTAGAGTTGACATGAAATGGATCACGGAAGAAGACATATCCGATGAATGAATGATTCAATCCCTTTCCACTCACACGGGTTCTTCTATTGAAGAGGTTCCCCTTCTTCTATGTGAGGTAAGGCATAAAGAAGAGCGGAACCTAGATAGAACGCGTAGCGCCGGCCCCGACCGCCGATACAGTTACCATGCAACCCAGCTCTTACCATTGCCGCCTATAGATATAGATGGGAGGTAGGTGGAAGTAGCTTGCTTCTCTTCTCCTAGGCTACCTGCACATGTTATTCATGAAGAAAAGGCAGGGAGCGGTTCTTCGCTTAGTAGAGCTACTGGCCGCCGGACGACGACCACTTCTTGTTCTCACCCAGCCAACTCCATTCCTCTCCCTATCAGTCGAGCATCTTCCACCCCGGTCGAGCGTCTACCTTCCTCTCCTTATCAGTCGAGTTATTTGATACCTTTTATCTGATTATCATTTAGAATCCTATACTAAAGAAGAAGGCTCCTGAATTAACGCAGGGCCAGATCAGCAACAGGAGAACGGTACTAACCTATCGTCGGTGACTTTCTCAGGGCTCCGCAGGAGAAGAAAGAAAGTCCGGGTCCAATTTAGTTTGAAGTGAAGGTCCACCTTAGTCCTATTCTCTCTTAAAGCTTTATAAAGCTCGGTGAGAAAGGGTTGGTTAAGAACTATTGACTGTAAACCATAGCAGCTACAGTCACTCAATGGAGATGTTCACCTTTTTGCACATTTCCTTCTTGCTTGCTTACCTAGCTCTTGTCTTAGTGACTCTTCCTCTTTTCTAGGTTTTTTTTTCTGAATGTTAAAACGATAGATTTTTCATTTGCCAATGAAATGGATCCGCCCCGATTCGATTAATAATGGGATTCTTGGCGTCAGAAAGGTTTTGTGACATGGATGCCCAACCCAACTCGGTCGGTCGGTCGGTTGGCCCACCTAACATATGATGAGACTCTTGATCGATTTGATCTAATTTTGAAAAGGCTTGATTACTATTTAGAACAGTGGAGCTTTCGATCAAGATCTTCTCGTCTTCCCCGTTTGGGCTCTCGCTCGAATCGGAACCTTTATGCGTTGGTAGGTTTTCGACTCAATCTAATAGCCTACCTATCGGGCGCCAATAAAAGAGAAAATTTGCACATGGGCTCATCATCTTATGCAGAACCGATGTGAGAGGGAGAAGCGGGGATTGATAGCTTTCAAGAACCAGTGGAAAGAAAAGAGTTGTTCCCTGCATTCCTTCCTTTCCAAAAATAGTAATTAGTTTGGGCTGGCATAAAAGATTTGATTGAATTCTTTGCCTCACCTTGAGATGAGAGAGAAGGTCTATTTGACTCGAATCCTGGACCTGATCTTTAATCCTACACCGGTTAATGATGCGATGGGAGAAGTTTTTATTTTGTCATTTTTTCATCAATGCTGGCCTAGTCAAGGCTCGTCCATGCCCAATCCCGATGGACAAACCTTCGATTTGCCCCTAGCTCTATAATCCACCCGTCTTTCCCAGTCCCTGAAAGCCCTCCTAGGGGCCTATCTTTCTCAACTCAAGTCTTAAGTTCAGCGGCTTTCATCATTGACGAACACCTGCGCTAATAAGACAAGGGGCAGTCTATGCCTTGAATGAATCAGTAACAACGGATTAGGGGAATGAGGGATCAAGAGACGGATAGGGGGAATGGCCTATCAATCATTGGTGGACCTTCTCTTGAACCAGTTACGGAGCTCTCAACTGAGTTGTTTAGGTTCTAGAACTCTATCTCTAGTTGGGGGTTTCGATTCGAAGGTTATAAAATATGGTGCGGGTTCATCTCTCTCGACCAGTTCAGGTTCAAGGGAGGATGATCGAGGGGACCCAGACTTTAGATCTCTTCTCTATGGTGGGAGCTTTCTTTCGTATCAAGAGTGTGTTGGGGAGGCCAGGGAAGACGGATTGGATCGAGAGGCAACGCTTATGCCTCTTTTTTATCGATAGGATTCCCATCATTTTCAGTCTCCGGCGAAGGAGACAGGGGCGAGGCACCGAACATGTTCTATCCTCAACCTCTATTCGTCATTAGGAATCTCAATTCGCTTTTCTTATTCACTAGTACACTGCGCGCTACAACTAGCAACCCCTTGTATAGTAAGGGAAAACGCTAGCTCGCTAGCTAGCTACAACTAGTTATAGCCCCTACTTTTTTGGGATATTTGAAGAAGCCTGCTGAAAAAGAGAAGCGCGCTAGCGCGCAACGGCTGATGAAAAGCCAGCAACTTGTTAAGAGTAGGTTTTGGCTTGCCCTTCTTTTCTTAGGTTGATAGGTTTGGAACCCTATACAAGGCGCTGCTTGCTGCTCGCCCCTATCTCTAAAAGCGCTTATGCACTCTACTCGTTACCACTAAACAACGAATCTAGGAGCAGAATGAGGGACTTGAACCCTCAACCTCAGCCTTGGCAAGGCTATGCTCTACCATTAAGCTATTTCCACCAGCTACGGTAGTGGCGAAGCACTACTGAGCAATTCACGTATCACTTGAGATGGACGACTTCTGTTTTTCTGCCGGACCATAATCTTGACCTCCGATCGAGCTACGAACACGAGTAGGTAGGCGGCTAGGGGGGAGAGGGGCGGTTGGGCTGCCTTTTCAATCAATCTCCAGCCGCTCAGTGCCACTATTGGTGCGAGTTGTAAGGAGTCTTGGTCTTGAGTCAAGCTGGGGCCTCATCTCGTAACGGTAATGAGTGCACCGCAAGACCAGACAAGTTGCTCCATTGCCTCGCAGCGGCGGCATCTGTCTTTCAAGTTAAGTCATTTCCTAAGACGGCTCATCTTATTCTACGATAATCCAAGCTGCAGCTCCACGAGTCTGCTCGGAACCGGTCGATTCCTAAGCCATTCGTTCTTCGCTCTCGGTTGACCTTTGCTATCCACTAGAGCAAGTAAGAGAACCGTTAGTGAATGAACTTAAAGAACAACAAATTTTGACCGGATTGTACACCTTTGTGTCTGGCTATGTATATAGATGTGCATAAAGAAGGGACGGGACATCTCTCTCCTTTTTTGGGGGAAGAGAGAGGGAAGAAGCTGCAGCGGCACCTCACGAACTTCTTACTGGGGCAGTACTATAGTCATTTGCGAGTGTTTGGATGTATGAGTTTTGTTCATATTCCTGCGCAGTTAAGAGAAAAATTGTCCCCAAGGCCTTATGTCTTTCATAGATATGCTAATTCCGGATATAGATGCTATGACGTGAAATCCAAGAGACTCGATGTATCCTAGAATGCTCTCTTTAATGGAGTCGCCTCATATTTTCCTTAACCTAATTAATCAGCCCCGGGGGAGAATGATGATGGAGATGTATTGCGGCCTTCTCCTGTTCATCAACTCGAACCTCATTCTTCTGCAGTTGATGTTACGGATTAGCCTCACTCTTCAGGCTAGCACCTTTGCTCAGTATTTTCTGTCGATTGTCAACCTGTTCAGTTGACCTCAGAGGATTCCAGTCACCTGGCACAACATGTTTATTCTCGGCGGCAATTACAGTCTCTTTCCCAAGGTCAGGCTACTCTAGAAGATCAGCAGTCTAGCCCAGTTGCTTCCCTTCGTTCACTTCCATATACATTACCATTTCATCTGCCAGCTTTCTGAGCAGATTCGATCACCATAAGCAGTAGGGACTGCGAGAGAGCTTATTTCGTGTTCGAGATCAAGATGGTCCCCCATTTCTTCTTCTTTGCAACTAACGACCTACCGGGTGCAATAGATTCAATTGATGGCGACACAAAAGCAAAAGAAAAGCACTCCTGAATTCACCCAGTCCTTCTCACTTCTGGTTCATCAAGATAGCCTGGATAACGGCATATCTCCATTTCTTCCTTCTTTCATTCGCTGCTTGAGAAGAAGCTATGGGACTTGAAGGAGTGCACTGGAGTTTTCAGAGCTTGGCCTTTTAGCCGTAGCTTGCTGTTCTTCCAGTAGCATTTGCAGCCTCCTTTTGAGGCCCCTGCTCTGGGATAAAACTAGCTAGGCATCTTCCTCAATCTTGTTAACCGATTCACTTTCACTTACCGTCTCCTTACCACGCTAGCTTTGAATAGCCAGGCATTTACCTTGGAATGGTAGACTGAAGACCAAACCTTCATTACATTACAAAGGGGAAAGGGGCCCTCTCTTTGCTTTCGCTTAGCCTTATCTTATAAGCCTTGCTAGGATAATTCATAAAACCTTACCTATCCTTCTTAGGAGAAGGCTTTCCTCTAACTAAGCTAGACTGCCTCTTACGAGCAGGTAACCTACCTTCTAAACCATGCTCCACTAGACTTTCTTCTGAGCCACCTTTGAAAGAGTGAAAAGCAGCTAAGGAAGAACGAGTGGAATGTGGGGAGAAAGCGATCTCAATCAATCATTTTTGGGGTTGGACGTTCATCATTTCTTACACTACTACCGGTAGAGAAGATAAAGGCTATTCATGTCAAAGACCGTATTTTTCCAAACACCGTATTCTACAAAAACCATTTACTACGCAAACAATGACTTGATTAGCTCCTATTAGACGTTAATGTCCGAGTTCGTAACACCTTGATGACTTTCTTACCATAATTAACAGATAACTGTAGTAATAAGGCTTCTTCAAGGAAAAGAGAAGAGGCAGATTCAATCCCAACAGTTCCCATCTTTGGTGTGTTAAACAGAAGAGGGGGCAGGGCTTTAATGCCCATTCCCTAGCCAACTATCTTTCCTTCTAAGACTGATAAGACTGTTCCCATTAAGGCAATGCAATTATTAATGTCTGATCAATAGTAATAGTGTTGTGGCACTTCTTCTGACTTTCTTGTTGAGCATAAAACTTCGGGAGGATTTGATATGGATGTCATTTGCTTGCTCTAGAAGAAGCTGCTATTGAATCAATCAGCTGTGAACAAATCGGATGTTGCAAGAAACGAAGAAGGACTTTGGTTCTTTCTTTTGTCGATTCTACCCATTGCAAGAGGTTAGGCTTTCTTAGAAAGAATACAGGATTAGAGTCTAATATAATATGTCCATTTTGAAACAAGGAACTACACATGAATAGGCTCTTCCTTACGCCTTCAAGGAGGAAGCGAGGATGGCACGTATGAGTAGCTATCACAAATCGAAGGGGAAAGAAAGAGTTAATCTACGAGGAGGGGGGGAAGAAGATGGCTCCGCTCTTAGCCGATCTTTTTCTTTTCTTTGCTGATTTCTCTCAAAGAAATTTGCCATGTTGCACTAAGTTACTTACGAATGTATGCATGCAGTCTGGGAACACTTTGGGGTGAACACCCATCCGAACAAGTAGGGTTAATAGTTCAGCATTTAGGCCGTAACATTTAGCAACAAAAAAATCTTTAACCCAACAAGTGCTCTCTGAACCAAGCTAGATAGTTTCCTATCACTAGGCTCACCAACCAATCTGGACTTTGATTCTTATTATTCCTACCGGATATCAAAACAAACCATAAGGATTGTTTCCAGCCATGAGTTCCCCTATGACATAAGCGCTCTTGGGTGGGGTGGGCCATCATCCACCAGGTCTTTGAGTGCCCATCGTACCACACGGTTGGTGCACTAGACTGATCGGGACTCGACTTTTCGGATCTGGAACCTGCGCCTGGCCCGGTCAGCCAGCTCTTAGTGGCTCTACATCCGGTCTTGCGTGGGAGCAGCTCAAACAAAGAAGAGTCTGGTCCGGTTTGAATTCAGGCACGGCCCGCCCGTCTGCTGCTAGGTCTGGGAATAGCACCAAGCGAGGGTGCCGCTATGCCCCTTAATGAATCGAATGGTCCTTCGACCTTCATTTGATTCCGATGGCCAGCATAGATCTCATGAGACCCGCCCACTAAACCTATGAAAAAAGCCCTGCCCTTTTCCTTTGCTACTAGGAAAGTAAGCAACTTCTATTAGCGCAAGACCTTGAGTTGAATTGATCGTGTCATGTGCAACGTCCATCAATGATGGTTCATTAATGTCCATTAATTTAGACTCCTTCCCCCTTCTCAACTACGAAAAAGATCGAGAGGGGCCCGAACCAAACCAAGAACGAAAATGGAAGCCCTTCGATTCACTCCCTATTCTCTCTTAAATAAATAAAGCTCGCCCTCGAGCCCTGGGCCGGTCGGCCGGGTCTTTCCCTGTTGTTCTGTTCCTGCCACGAGAAAGACACACGAAAGAGGTATGCCCAACGCGCGGAGGACCCGTTGAGAGTTTGTCTCAGTAGAGAACTGTACGATCTTTTTCCCTATTGTATTGAATCAATAAAAAAAAGAGGTCAGTGCTACGGCCCCCTATTGTTTGATCCAATATTGACCGGAGACGAGCCCCGACTTCAATAGGTCCTTGGTTTGACCTCCCGTAGTGGTCCTTGCTTTTAAGAAAGCAGAGCGGGGCCAATTTCTCGTACTTGCTCAGTGTGCCCCCCTTTCTTCGAGTGCCCCACCTGGTTCACTGGGCTGTTGGCCTACCAAGCACTTGCCCGCTACTTCTACCGCCCGCTTGGCGGGCGGAGCGCTCGTTATCCTGACTTTTCTCTCTACTGGGGCCCTCCCATTGCTGACGCCATAAGCTATGGCAGTTCCAGCTCGCACAGGGGCCCGCCCTGCGAGGCTAGAGTGGGCTCAGCGGTCAGCCTCTATTCGAATTATGTTAGGGGTTCTTTCGCTTTTTCCAGATCTAGAGAGATACTACAAGTCCTTCATCCCAGATTCTATTGCCGCGACCATCTGGTTCACCGGTACTACCAAAAAGTCTCATGCTTACTTTACTCTTACTGATGGTTTGATTATCTTGGACCACGAAGACCCCAGTCGTGCTTCTGGTTTCCATTCCCATCATCATATTGATGATAAATCTCCTCGTGCTCTGCCATAAGAACTTGGAGTCCGTATCATGGTGAAGATAAGGTAAAGCTGTGATTTTTGCTCAAAAAACAGACCGAACGCGTTCGAGTTATTGGCTCGTCCGACCCGGCAGCATTCATGAGTCGCTCGTTCAACTGTCCCTCAGAGACAGGGTCAAGAAGTACCATGCATGGTTGTCCCCCGTCCTTTCCCTAACGCGAGCCTTATTTTATTAGTTTAGTAAAGTCAAGCTTTGGCTCCCTGGATAAAAAAAAAAAAAAAAAGGGGACTTCTGCAACGGGCTATGCCACCCAAACCAACTGAGGGAAGTCGCATCCGTCCTATCGCAAGCACCTACAATGTCATGATCCCATTGGTTTACCCTTTTTTTCTTTGGTTGTTTAACGGACGGTTGCCCCTCCAACAAGAAAAGGTATAAATATGGAAATTTCTCTGCCATTTGGATTGGAGAATTTATGGAGAAAATTGGGTTTTAAATTCCTAGAAATCGCACGATTATATAACCAAAGGGAATAGGCCGCGCCTAAAATCATCACAAGTGCTGCTAATGTGGCTACTAAGCTATTTCTTTGGAAAGCTCCTACTAAGATGAAAATTTCCCCGATAAAGCTGCTAGTACCAGGTGAACTCATATTGGCCAAAGTGGAAAAGAAGAAAATGGTAGGGAAATTCAGCATAGTGCTCACTTAACCTTCATAATATCTAACAAGTCGAGTCTTATGTCGGTCATATAGAACACCAACATATAGAAAAAGGGCTGAAGAAACCAGTCCATGACTTGACATCGGTAGAATGCTACCTCCAATTCCCTGTATGTTCGATAGAGCCAAAGATTCCTCCCCACTGATCAGAGTACGCCGATTACCCCCCGAACCGTACAAGATAGTTACCACCTATCATACGGCTTTCTAACTTAACTTCTTTTTTTGGTCGTTCCGCTCTATTGATCGATGGTAGTATAAGAGATCTGTAACCCCCCAAAATTATTTACATAATAATGGTTCCTGCTTCCTACCCATAGTTAGCATGTATCTCCCTGGGTCATACTTGAGTATCACATCGTAGACTCCCGCCCCAACTCTATCATCCTTATCAGTGAATCGGAACATAGTGCATAGGTGTTCGTCGATGCAAAAGGGATGAGACGAGGTGACATACTACGATCACGTATAGAAGTGCTGCCCTTCGTCTCGGCAATATAGAACCTCTCAACAGCTCTCGTTCTTGTATGGGGTCCTATCGGGATAGGTAGGCCCAAGCCTTTCCCCTCCCCTTCCCTCCATAAGACCCTATTTCTCCCTCAGGAAAGATAAAGAAGAGAAGAAAGGATTCCTTTTTTTCTTTCATGTGAACGGGGTTGGTGGGGCTTGTATCGAAAGGTTTTTTGTGCTATACACCACGTTGAGAAAGACCAACCTCCTTTGTACCTTAGACTTTTTTTACCTTGAAAGGGAGGTCCTCCTTATGATGCTACGGACGGCTGTCCGAAGTGCAAGGGGTAAACTCGGACTCGGATAGGATAGGATTGTGCGTGCCAGGCCCTTCGGGTGTCATGTTTTGGTCGAGTTTACCGTACCTCTGGCCCCTAAGCCCTAATATTCTGTTACGTTCTACCGCTGTTATGCCAAAAATCAAAGGTTTCACATGAGCTCTGTTATGTGACGTGGTAGCAGGACCGCTAGGGGAGTGGCTCCGGGTGTAGATAGGGTTAAATCTATAGGGGTCATGCAAATACATAGGCCCCTTTCCTTATCTTTTGGTGGTTTAGAAGGCGATTTCCGATCTACGGTCCCTCAGAGCGAAGGGTTAGGCAAGTAGTATGGGCCCTCTGACTTCTAGCTATGTGCTGTGCAGCTACTGCGAAGCGAATGAAGGAAAGCTCGAAGAGCTTATGCTTACTCTCAGCCACTTTGATTAGTAGGCGGGCGGGCTAAGCCCCCTACTTAAGATTCAATTCATAAGGCTAATTTTTTATTGTCGTGACGCTTTAGTTAGGCCGACTACTATAGGCTAGCTACTTCTAGCTTCTATAGTGGCCTTTCCACTTTGGTCTAGTTTTAGTTTGTATTGGTACTGAATGAGCATATCAAACAAAGACGAGCAGTATAAGCCCTTCTCCGGCCTGGGAAAAGCAACGAACTCTATAAGCTAGGGCTTTGTTCACCTTTGGACACAAACACTATTCCGTTCTCTGTGGAAACCCGCCTTAGGGATTGAACGGCAATAAGATAAGTCGACGTTCAATCTAAGTCAGGGCTGAGTGCTGATAGCTTGTAGTGAATAGCCCCCTTATGAAACCAACTGAAAGCAGCCTTTGGTACTTAAGTACTTAAGGTTTGGAACCCTTGCAACTATGATTGAAAGTCGTTTGCTTGTTGTCAAACCCTTCGCCTTTCTTTTGAATCAAAGTAGGTCGCGACTCTTGTATTTTAGTCGGTCGGGGGAAGCTACCGCTTCGTAGATAGCTTCGCTTCCTCGTCGCTTCTTTCTGACGACTCCCTTCTACTTTGCTTGCTTCTCTTGCGCTTGCTTGCGATAAGGCTTAGAGTCCTTTTCGCTAGGTCCAAAAGCTTCCCAAAAGATATGATTCAACAGAAATCCTACATATTGAGCGCAGCTGATATGCGGCTACGGCTAGGCAATCATATCATGCCATAAAATACTTTTATATGTATAGAGAGATCCCCTAGATATACAGATAGAATATATGTTTATGGATAGACATGCATTCCATTGATTCTTAGTTTTTCGACTGAAAAAGCTCGTCGATCCAAATGAATCATTCTTTTGGTCTCTCTTCGCTCCCCGCCCTGAAACTGATCCACGGCACAGCGCCCATTCGCTTCGCGTGCGGGAAGGCAACGAAGTTCAGTTCATAAGATCGCAGCGGAGTGAAACAGCCGCGACACTAAGTTCCTTAACTTAGCTGGATCTCGCTAGTGCCACCTAAACGGTAGGTAGGCAACGAATGTGTGACGTTTGAAGTTGTCGTTCATGCACTTGTCCCCAATAGAAGAATGAGTGATCAGTTCCCCTGCAGATCATGGCCTTACTACTCGGTCCCCGATGGCCAGTGGAGGATTCGGTATAGCAGCTAACGTTCGTTTGGGCTGTGCATTCCCGCTGGACTGGACACATGTTAGCTGTAGGAAGTATGGTTCCGAAAGTGACTTCGGTTCACCAGTTCAGGCTCAACTCCTCGCTTTACATTAGCGGACCTACAGGTCGGGCTGTGGCTCTGCGCTCTTTCTTTCTGTGTGGGATAATATCGGGGAGAGAAGGGAATGCGTCGAGGTGGCGAACAAGACAACTACATTTTGGCTTTTCCCTCCATAAGATGAGCCCAGTGCATTGGACCGATGGGATAGATAAGAGAACTGAGCTGGCCTAAAAAGTGCTTGGGCGCTCTACGTATGATGTAGACTCCATCAGATACATATCGATTTCTTTCTGATGGATCAAGAATAGATAGTTGTCTCATCAATAGATAGAAATAGAAGATTTCCCCTTATTCTTGATAGAGTCCCTCTCTATCTTTTTCGATCCACCAGAACAGATCAGACTATCTATCAATCGATTTGAAAATAGCACGTTCATATCGCTTTTCGTTCATTTCAGCCACGAAAACATAGCCGCCATAATAAGAAGCAGGCGAAGCAGCTATAAGTACTCGCTTCACGCCCTTGAATTCTTATTCACGAATGAATTGCGAAAGCTAACAGAAAGATTCGATTCTGACTTCGTAGAGCCGGTGCTACTCTTGCCTGCGCGTAGGGTCGTCCCCCACTCTCGTCCCGTGGCGCTAAGGGGCCTTTGTTTTTGGAACAGAAGGCAGTGTTTTGCTGACACCTCGAATCAAGCTTTTATTGTGACATGCTATGTTTTCTTTCCCATTGCTAGTAGGTTGACAGGTCGCACGCCCGGCACACATGTTTTGGCCTTGTGTGTCCATAACTCAAAATAGGTGACCTAACCGCCGCTGCCTGACTAAACATACCAATAGTCACCAGATTCATATGAGCTACTGAGGAGTAAGCAATGATCTTCTTAAGATCGATCTGTCTTAAAGTGGTCGAGGAAGTATATATTATAGCAATTGTGCTTAAAGTATAAATGAAAGGAGTGGAACAAAGTGTCGCTTTGGGAAACATGGGTATTGAAAATCTTAAAAACCCGTAGGTTCCCAATTTTAAAGGAATTCCTGCCAAGATGACGGATCCTGCCGTAGGTGCCTCTACATGAGCTTCGGGTAACCAAATATAAACTGGTACCATAGGTACTTTGACGGCGAAAGAGGCGAAAGAAGCAATCCATAGAAAGACTTGGCGCCGCTCACTAAATTCTGTGGTTAATGATATTTGTAAATTGGTTGTTCCTGTTTGGAGAAGAATCAACAGAATAGCTAATAGCATAAAAACAGATCCAAGTAAAGTATAAAGGAAAAACTGATATGCTGCCTTGATCTTTCTTTGTCTCGAACCCCATACCCCTATAATAATGGTAGAGTAAGGGGTGGCCCCAAAGCTGAATTGACCGGTGGTGGTTGGTCGAAGCTCCAGTAGGTAGCCACTCCCTTCTCAGAGAACCGTACGTGAGACTTTCGCCTCATACGGCTCCATCCCGAGCTTCCGTCGTTGGCCTTGGCATTAGACCACTATCTATGCATGTATTTTCAGCCTGGACTCTCGAATCTTTTGCTTCTCAGGTCATGGAGAACAATGGTGCTTGCCTTGCGAGAGATGCTTGCCCGTAGGGCCCGGCCTGCTTCCTGCCCGAAAGAACCGCTCACTAGCTAGCCGGACTAGTGGGGGCCCTATCTGGAGACATACTGAAAACCATGCCTTTCGAACCGAACGCAAGGCCTGTCTTTCAAATCAAAAGAAAAATGGGCTCATTAGGAAGAAAGATGGAGTGCGGCCTGTAGAGCACATGTAAGGCACAGTCGGGTTGCTCACGCAGCGGATCTCTCTCTATCTATAGATAGAGATAAAGAGGTGTGAAAGTAATAGCCTTATATTATGGCCGCCCCCCGACTTACGGCCTTTACGCTACTACTACTGTGATGTGAGCGGTTCAAATAGGTCTTTCCCAATCATCCTGGCCAGAACTTGTACGCAGCACTTATATGGGCATAAAGGTTTGGAAGTCTTTTCTTATCTGAATCTTAAGGACAGGACCCTACCCTATTCTCGAACCCTCTGCCGAGCTCTACCCTGCCTGCATTTCCTTTTGAAGGGGCCAAAAAAATGTCTCTACCTGCTGCCAACAGTCTTTCTTCAGAATTTGATTGAACAGTTCGATCCTCCCCTCCCGTTTGTTTTAGCAACTTATCCTAAGGTCTCCTCGCCAAGAGCTCCCCGGTGAAGACAGAGGAAGTAACCCGCCTACTGTGGCGAGGCGGCTTTTTTCTTTCATAATAAGACCTGGACGATTATCCCTACCCTCGGTAGCTTACGAGTTTACGTCCATCCCTGGTCGGGTACAGTTTTCTTTCAATTTCTCCCTTGTAGCCGTTACCCGAATTCGCACAAGTGTGTCCACACCCTCCCAAACTGACTTGACGAGGAATCCATTCTTGCGAACAAACACAACCCCTACACACACCTAGGAGCACCCCTTCCTACATATCCATACAAGACCCGAGTAGGCGGGTCGAGGTCCTACGAGGTACCCACTACTCGGAGTACCCTCCCAAAAGGAAAAAGATGTGTCTGTCAGGTTCAGTTCTTCTTAGTTGGGTTGGGCGGGTTCGACCAGAAATGCTATGCTTACACACAAGACTACCCCTCTTCCCGAAAGCTTCGCGGGGACTACTTTACGGACGACCGCCCGTAGGGGGTTTACTGCACAAGGCCCCTGCAGAGGAAAAGCTTTATCCCAGCGAATAGAAGATTATCAGCTCCGCATAACATAGGGATTGGCACACTTTCGGGAAGAACATAGAATAGTAGAAGATCTAGCATGCAGAAGACAGCGATCATTAGAAATTCACGAATTAGAGATGCTGTAATATACTATTTCCCATAACTTCTCATACCAGACCAACCCACTGAAATGCAAATAGGGATCAGAAATGTGGTCAATATCACGAAGAATAAAGAGATACCGTCTATACCCAAATAAAAATTGATGTTTTCATAAGGAAGCCATCGAAGGCTTTCCACAAATTGAAATTTGGCCGTAGAAGGATCGAATTGTATCCGAAGAACAGGGGGATACAAAAAAGTAATAAGAGAGGCGCATAGACCATTCAATCAAATCGGTCGTATTCTTGAATTTGGAATGAAAAGAGGAGTAATGCTTCCTAGCACGGGACACAGAATAGGACCACTTAGATCAGAATAGCATTCACAGAAATGTTCTAGCATAGAGTAGAATCGAACATGGAAAAGATTAATTGACAACAATAAAAAGATGGGCGCCTAATTCCAATACAATAGGGGTCCATCAGTGCAAGTCAGCTGAACACCGTGATTGATGAGTGCGTAGGTGGGTTAGGTGCACCTCTCGCCCAGTGGGAAGTAATGAGGCTAGTCTTCCCCCCCGAATGACGAAGTATTGGGGCCCCCTTCCCGCGTATGCGCTTTTTTTTATTTTGATTCTTTCTATTTTTGAATTACCAATGGAGAATCTTTCAAAAAAAATCTATCTAGCAAAACGCAATTCGTCGAGTTCAATCCAAGGCGCACCTTGCCTTTTTTCAAGTAGCTTAGCTTTCTTACGCCTATTCAGCTAGTGGGGCATTGGGCATAGCCGAAATTCGTCGAAGGGATAAAAAAGAAAGAAGAGGTTTGAAGATGCTCGACCGATAGGGAGAGGAAGAAAGGAAAGTTTTTTCTTTCTGTCTATCCAAATAAGAGAACAAAGAAAGCACTCAAAAATGGAAGTTTTATAAAGAAGTGTCAATAAGAACTAGCACTATACTTCTTCCCCCCTTTCTACTTTTCCTCTCTCCTTTTGTTTGTGCTTCCACCCGGGCTTTTCATTCTGTTTTATATAGACCCGAGGAATAAATTAATAATTGAAAGGTGACCCAGCATACGAAAAAAAATCCAGGATGACGGCTTGCAAAAGACGAGTAAGGGACGGGGAGAGGGAGGCTAAGTGAAATAATATACTAGTACTATTATATAATCTTATGAATCACGCACGGCACACTTTCTATATCTCCTCCGTCTACAAGGTGAACAGCTTAGCTTACAGCACAGCGTGTTTGCAACCAGACTGGCTGGTGCATTGGCCTTACCGTAATAAGTCCGAGAGAATCTTCGATTAGAACGCTCCATATCTCATGACACGCGGAGCGTGGCATTTGATTTTAAAAAGTCCGTATAACTTCAAAAGATTCATTCTTTATAAATAAAGTCAAAGGGTACATTGCCTCTTTGAGTGAAGAAGAGAAGGGCTTTATATAGACATTCTTGAGCCATGTTCGTCGCCCTAGGCTTACCATTATTTTATTTCATTCTATTGATTGGTTCTAGCTCCAAAGAACATATACATGGAGCTATGTCGACTTACGTACGTCTCATTGACGAAACGATCAAGTATACCACGCCACGTATCATCCCCTCTTTCCATAGAGGAGAGATAAAGAAAAAGAAGAGATATAGTGATAAGACCTTGTTCATTTCTACTTGATGTTATTTTTCTCGGTTTTTACATAAGGTAGCTTGCGCTAAGGATCTAATCAGAGTCAAACTTTGATTCAAAAAAAACCTTTTAGCTGGAGTACAAGTCTACTTTTTGATCTTCAATAAAGGCGGATTAAGCCAAAAAATCTTTTTTTTTGAATCAAAGTCTCAACGTCCTCGTTGAGAGTCGCTCTGCGAGACGTCCAGTAGTCTCTGACTTGGTCTTCAAATCGTAAGTCTCAGCCCGTTCCCGACTTGCCTCACTCTCAGGTTGGCCTTTCTACTTGACTAAGCAATATTCCACTCGTGCAGTGGGTATATGGGCTAGCCCATGGTACAGTCAGCTATGATATACTCAACTTCTTCTTTAGTAGGTTCATCTACAAGATCTGGTGGTGCCATCGTTCCTATCTGGGTCGGTCTAGTCTAATCGAAGTCAACTGACTCATATGGAATAGGGGGTGAGTTTTCACCGAGCTGGTCGCTTGAGTCTATAGGCTACCTCTCCTATCTGCTTTTATACAAGGTCTACTTTCAGTCTGGGCCAAGCCTGATGGTTGTTTAAGTAGGTTTGGGCTAGGTCGTTGCGCTCCTACCGCCTCTTGGCAAAGAAGGCTGATGGGCAAGCCCTCTCCTCTCGCAATGGTGTGGGGCGTTAGAGGCTGTTGCCCCGTGGCCAACTCGAAGGGGCTGAAGTTCGACGCAGAGCTTTTTGGTTGTTAAGTTATAGCAGCACTGAGCAACATCCAAGAGCTCCAGTCCTTCTGGTTTGCACTAAAGTGGCTTAAGTAGCCCTCAAGGAGTTCGTTTATTCTCTCCGTCGGAGCTTTCAAAGATATACCGACCGCAAGTATCTGACCATTAGATACCGACAGTCATCTTCTAACATTACCGACATTTCGGGTTTTCATAAATTTTACATAAGATAAAAGCTCTTTTCATCATCAGAAACAACCTGATTTCGCATTGCATTACCATAACAAAAAGCAAAAATCATTAAAAAAAAAAAAAAAAGAGTCTTGTGACTCGGAATGAACCTTTATCGGTGGAGGAGTGGAGGAAAAGGAATAGTGATGGATTCCTATAGGGCATCCAGGAACAAGCAGATTCAATCGGACGACGAATTCTTACGTGGTCCAAGGAAATCAAAGGTCCGCTTCCACGATTTCATCTATATTGAATCTCTTAATATCAGAATAGCTTATATAGTCATGATTCAATTCAGGTCAACTGACTTTTGATTGATTTCTCATTTTTCGGATCTGATTGGAACAATGGAAAAGTAGGAAGACTTTGGTGATTCATAATGGGGTATCTAGAATATCTATGTCCCATGACAGAAAATATGAATAATGAAACATGAGGAAGAGTATACCTCGTAGTGACATAGCAGTTCTCCTAATCGACTACTTATCATCATAATGAACATTCTACTTAAAAACGAAAAAAAATGACTCGCCAGGCGGTTACCTTTTTTCATATTTATATCCTCTACTTAAAAATGAAGACACTAAGGTTCGTCAGAATCTCTTATAAATAAGAGAGACAGGAGTTTCGTGGAAAAAAAAAAGCCCTTTTATCGGATTTGAAGCGATGACTTAAGCAGCCTCTTTCTTAGGGCGTTTAAAGAGCGTGACTCTTTAGTTAATAAGGGCCCATTTGATTTAATTCATGAATTAGCCCACTATGAGTCTACTGCATATTAATTAGATTTATATAATAATATAGTATATTATTCGTGTCTCTGTTACAAGACGGCGAAACTAAATGGTTCGAATGAAGAGAAAAAATAAGAATTTTTAGGCTGTACACCTAATTTTCCTGGGATTGTAGTTCAATCAGTCAGAGCACCGCCCTGTCAAGGTGGAAGCTGCGGGTTCGAGCCCCGTCAGTCCCGACGGATTCAATAAATACATCAATTCATCTCTCCATTTTCTGTGAAAAGGGGGACAAGGAGCAGAATTTCATTCCCAACAGGGGATCTTTTTTTGTTTTTTCTATCCTTTTTCGTTTCACATTTCTCATCAAACAAAAAGGGGAATTCTCATTACTTCAACTAGTACCGATTGATGGGAGAGAGACATATGTGGATTAGTACAATTCATTATTGGCATATTCAGGATTCCAAGAGAGATTGGGTCTGGTTTTTCGACCCGATCCATGTAATGGAATAAAAGTACCTTTTTTTTCTCGGGAGCACATACACAAATGGAATTCGTTTCTTGTACGATACAAAATGAATTGAACCCTGATAGAATACTTTTCCAGATTAAAAAACGATTTCCTTTTCTGGCTCCTATTTTGTCTAACCTCAATTACTATACTAATTTCGAATTAGAAAAAAAATATATCTCATTCAAATTGCACACTGAGCTTTTGATATATACGTCCCAGTACTAATCCAAGGAAGGAGGATATTCAAAAAAGAAAGATCAAACAAGGCTTAGCAAGGAAATGCTAAATTTTCTATTTTTCTAGTTAGAATTGATTGGTCGTACCTATCAAATAATAGAATATGAATGACTCTCTATTCACTCAGTTTTTGGGTTATAATCATTATGTAGGAGAGATAGCCGAGTGGTTTAAGGCATAGCATTAGAATTGCGATGTAGGCTTTTGTTTACCAAGGGTTCGAATCCCTCTCTTTCCGTACCTTCACCTAATTAACTAATGTTACTGACCGAAATGTATCAAATAGCAATGGAAATCATTATTCCAATAGTTATACCTTTCATTGATAGGAATGCAGGTAAAATACCTGCACTTGGCATTCTAGACTTTTTTGCACAAGAGTCGAATTATCCGCTGATCCCGGGGATAGGAACAGTCAGATGAGATGTGCTAGTTAGGTTCAACCCCGATGAAAGGGGGATCTTTAGGAACAAAGTGTGGCAAATCAAGAGGAATGAGCTACCTTTGATACGGACGGATTATCCCCCACCGATGAAAAAGGCTAATCTAGAGGGATAGGCGAAAACTCCACTGCTCCCCCCAGAGGTTCATCATGCAGAAAGATGCAACAAGAAGGCAGGAGGGATTGAATCGGGTCGGGTAGTGGAATCGGAAGCAAGCGACCAGAAAGGACGGAATACTGGACTCGCCCTTGGACGAGACACATGGGCGGAAGAAGGAGATCGGTACTCTTTTTCCCGCCTCCAGACAAATCAGTTGATGGATAGAGGTTCATCTTGCATCCAATATGCCACTCTGGACTCTCTTTGGACAGGAATCATTACCTTCGAGAACATCGACTCATCTCTCCACCACGCTTTGAGGGAGGGACACCGCTGCCCACTCTAGCAAAAACTATACGCATCGAATGAAGGTTACTGGCCCGAGAAGAGAAAGTCATCGCTTCTTTGTGCTAGTCTTTCCTATTTCGCAGCTCTTTCTTTTTCGGGGCCTATCCCGGATGAGAAAGATACAAAGCCTGTTGACTCTGATGCTTGCTTGATGGGAGAAATGGGTTGAGATCCTGCCTTGCCCACCTGAGTCCAATCCCTTCTTTTATGGTCGGAGAAATTAGTACGGGTTGCCATATATGTCTGGATAGATTGGAACGAAGGGATGAAGGAGGGGAAGCACCAATGGAGCCAAGTATCCTATCCCATGGGGCTGGCCTCCCGTTGAAGAAAAAATACTCCCGACGATCTTTGACCGGGCGGGGTAGGCAGAAGTTGATCCAGTAGATCAATTAGCCGTTTTATTAGCTACTGGTCGTGATGATGATTTTGATTAGCGAGATGCTGACTTTTACTTGGATTATGCAACATATTTTGCTTATTCTCCTCCCATGACGTGCCTAGATATTAGGTTCTGACTCATGCATCTGCCGGTAAAGCACGTCCAAAGTGATGCGCGCCCCCATAGAAAGAAGCACGGCCGCCCGAAGTAGCATCCTTAGACACATCCTTATCGTAGGAGGGGAAGAGATGAAAGATTCATAGTTTCGAATACCTTTCCATTGATAAGGCATTAAGGTATTATTTATTTATGTTTTATCCTTTTCATGTATAAATAGATCGTTTATTCCAAAAAAAAAGAAACCTGGGAAGCTACGCCCTATTACTCAACCACATAAAAAAGACATTATTATGATGGATGAAATTTCTCAAGTCTTGAATGAGATCTTTGCTGGCATATTCTGTTAGAGTTCTCACAGGTTCAGGAAAGGAAGAGGGACTCAGACATTCTTTGCGCATGTACAGAACTGGGGAGAAGTTGACCAGCTCATTCAAGTAGACGTCTTTGGCAGAGTCTCCACTCCATCATGCTTAGGTAAGCGTTATATGCAATCATTTATTGATGATGACTCGCGGGGTATATTTCTTAGAAGAGAAGTCCGAAGTCTTTCAAAAGTTCATGGAGTTCAGAAGATTAGTGTGGAGAATGTTTTTTAGAAAGTAAAGGCAAAGAAAACTATGTTTGAGGACAGACTCTGGAGGGGAATACATATCACAGAAGCTGGTGTTTACTTGAAAAGCACGAGATTCACAGACAGTTTGCCTGCTTTTATACTACACAGCAGAATGGAGTCGCGGAGAGGAAGAATCAACATCTTGGCGAAACCGCATGATGAATGCGAAGAATGTGCAGCCGGGCCGAATGCATGATGACTGAAGCCCATGTCATCAACAGATTGCCTCAAGCGAAGCTTGGTTTTCTCTCGTCATACCAGGTATTTACAAGAGAGAGCCGACTCTTTCACATTTCAGAGTATTAGGGTGCTTTTTCTATGTCTTTGTGCCCGACTAGTTGAGGACAAAGTTGGAAAAAAAGGCGATATGGTCTATCTTTACTGGGTACAATGAGCAGAAGAAAGGGTGGAGATGTGTTAATCCCACCACCAATAAAGCATACGT